>CM028912.1:9635000-9792500 GCA_016801845.1 Polydactylus sextarius | reverse complement strand
ATGTGATGGTCCTATTGGCGCGTAATTTCAGTGTTTTAACATTAAAAGAAAAAAACAAAAACAAACAAACAAACGAAAAAACATTCAGCAAGTCACACAAAATAAATTAAAAAGTGTGTTTAAAAATAGCCTACCATCCACAGTTCATGAAGCCTTTTTTTTTTTTGTCTCTGTCTCTCTCTCTGTCTCCCTCCAGGGCGATCGATAATTCAGGTTTCACCTATCAGTAGGACTATCCATGATGTTTGCAAAATATTTCACGATTTACAGATTCACATGTTTCATAATTAACATATTGGTGATGTCCCAACAGGAACGAATAAAATAGCACATAGCCATTTTTACAGGCGCAGACAGATTGTAAAGCCAGGCTATTTTGTCTGAACTTTCGCCCTTGCCCAGTCCCGTCACTGTGTATGCTGAGTGAAGAGGTCCTACAGGGATTACATACCTATGAAAATACTGGATTTGTTATAATGAGCTTCAGCAATAAAAATAAAAAGAGGATAGTGTGTATGTATCGAGGTATTTCCCATTATCTGCAAAGAAAAAAAAATTTTTTTTTTTTCGAGGGGGCTCTTTACAGGCTACTTTGTATGTAATATTTTTAAACCTTTCATGTGTCAGATATTATCTTTATACAGTGCATTCTTTGCAGCAGGACTGTCGCTTTGTTCCGGGTCTTTTGTATGTCTAATGACTTCCCTCCGCGGGTTGTTAGCACTTGACAGCGGGTCTCAAAACGAGGAACTTTCTTACAGTCATGTATTCAAAGGAGCTCCATCTAGGTACATGATTGGCAATTTTTGTCATGATCCTCTCATTATTAACATAAAAATTGACACGAAAGACGCGGTGCAAAATTATATGCACCTTCCAGCTGATTAGGGGTGTCCCTATAGAGCAGAGGCTGGGTGTTGGAAGAAGCTATTGCTGCCAAAATCTCAGTCTATTAGGCCTAGTGAAGAAGGATATGCTGCTGGGCACACACAAAAAAACAGACCCTTCAGCTGCTATCTCAATTCGGATAGTATATATAATTAGATCACGTTTGTGTCTTAAAAACCACGAGGAGTCAAGATAGCCAGGCTGGATTTGTCACCAATGTTGGACATTTGAGTCGCAGAGATATGGAATGTGTTTTCAAGCTCAGTTCCTTTAGGTTTAATTTGTGGGAATTTGTAGAAACAAATGCATCCACTTGAAATGGCATCATTGAGGCATATGGGGACAGAATGAGTGCACTGCATGTTATTATCTTTTTTTTTTCTTCTTATCTTATCTCTCTCTCTCTCTCTTTCCAAATATGTAAGTTAATCCAGCACAGTCCATAAAAAATGGTATACTGGCACAAACACAAGGGCACAAGCCCTTAGAAAAGTCTTTTTTTTTTTTTTTTTTTTTTTTTTATAAGTTGCAAAAATTTCGGTGCTTAGCTTTTCAGGTCTTTTTCGTTACAAAGAGTTTTTTGGACTTGAGTCAGACTTTTAGAAATTAATCTTCGTGTGTGTGTGTGTGTGTGTGTTTACAGTGCTGTCTAGGAAAGGAATGCTTTACTCCGGTGTTGTATTTAAAGTAGGCCTATCCCTCTAAGTAGGACTAGAGCAAATAAAAAATAAGAAACAGGTCGTGTAGGCTGTTTGATGAGTTATCTGTTAAGTGAAGTTTCTTCTCGTTGGTCTGGTGACGGGACTGAGGTTTTGCTGAGAACAGCAGCAGAATACGGCAAAAATCCACTCTCGGATCTTTGCCCCGAAGCTGTACAGGTAAAGTCAGCGCTGGTGCTCCTGGAGCCGAGCGCGCTCGCCGCCTGGCTGCTGTGACAGCTGAGACACGAACATGGCCCGGTGGCTGACGGCGCGCTGACCGCCGCGGCCGCGGCCGCAGCCGCAGCAGCCGCTGACGCCGCCGCGGAGCTATTCAGGCCTGCGGGTGACTGGTAGAGTCCCGGGTGCCTGAAGCTGCAGAGGAGCTCTGGTCGCGAATAAGGGTGAGAGAGCGCACGGAAGGTATCGAGGGGACGGATGGAAGTGGCGAAAGGTGAAGAGGCGGCGCCGGTGGCGGCGGCGGCGGCGGCTGCGGCCGTGACGCCGACGTGCGGGTAGTAATGTAGAGGCATGTGCGAGTGGAAAGGGTAAGGTAGACTTCCTGTAGCTGCTGCATGCGTCATCATGTAAGTGTAGAAGCTGGGGTCTGCTGGATGGGGCCAAGACATCGCCAAACGCTGCCTTTTATCCTTCATCCGCCTGTTCTGGAACCACACCTACACACAGAGTCAAAACAAGGCCCATATTGAAGCTGCCATGTTGTTTCCAATCTTTAAACTTCCACCTCTGATCACAGTAGTGCTGCACACACTGCTGCACTCACATCACACATTTCCTCTAAACACACACAGCATGAAAACGAATCTGCTCTTGCATGTTGATGGAATGAAAATATAACAATTCACTTGAATGAGACAGGACTTTTTGAATATTGCAGATTATTTATCAAAAAAAAAAAAAAATCAAAGCTCTAATTTAGGCTACAATCAATTGAACGGACGAACTGATCGACATCAGATAAAATCAAAACATGCAACATTTCATGAGCATAGATGACTGTATTGTCAGACTATTAATATCATTGTTATTATTATCATCACACACACACACACCATGCACACACACCCACATTTGAACATCAATAATGAAGATGAATCTGTGGAGCTTTTTTTTTTTTTTTTTTTTACCTTAATTGTAGTTTCGGGCAGATTCAGCGCTGCGGCTAATTCACATCTTCTTGGTCTTGAAACGTAATTTTCCCTGTAAAACTCCTTTTCCAGTCGTCCGATTTGTTCCCTGGTGAAAGCAGTCCGATACCTTCTCACTTGATCGCTGTTTGAATTGTTTGATCCCCCCGTTGAATTACCGTTCATATTCGGGAGGGAGTTTGAGCTTGTGTTAGAAGATGCTGAATTACTGTCTGAGAAACCTAAAAAAATAAAATAAATAAAAATAAAAAAGTACAGAGAGACAATTTATTACCAACATTGACAATGTTGAAATAATATAGCTATATAGCTAGGCTACTTGTGTGTCGGCCCGCAGCAGTATAATCTACATCCTCAGCCTTATAGAAAAAAAATAAAATAAAACGAATGCGGCCGATTTAAAATGTAATTTGAGGCAAATATCAGTATTAAAATTGCTTAATTTGATTTTATAATAATATAGCGTATTTTTTTTATTATTTGCTAAAAAATAATACCATGATGATAATAGCAATAATATCCTAATAATAATAACAGTAACAATAATATTTTAAAGACAAAAGTGGCCTAATAATAATGATAATAATATGATGTCCGCTGCAGTAATATCACAATCTGATCACAAAAAATAAGGGAACGACGGATCAAAATTCAATCTTACCTTTGTTGTTTTCCTTGTGTTGGCTCGGGGAGCGATGCGCTGGGCATCCCACCTCCACATCACTGTTAATATCTGATTCTTGCGAAACTTCGGAATAAAGGCTCATTTTCTTCCTGCTCTCAGACGATGAAATTTCCGCCGAAGAGGTATTCTCGCTGCTGTGGTGCGTACCGAAAAGACTGTCAATTTCAAACTTGCCCTTCGTCGGGATGTCCCCAAGATTTCCATGGAGAGAAGCCGAAGTTATTCTCGGGCTTAGTCGTCCGCTGTGCTGAGAGTTTTCCAGGGCCTCCAGCACTGAATTTCCAGGCGTGTCTGTGAGCCTCTTCCCTGCGACGGGACTGTGCAGACCTCTCTCCATCAATATCATCTCTTTTCTTATCCTCTCCATCATTAAGCTGTGCAAGACGAAGAAAAAAACCACACGCGCCACACACACATATACGCACACACACACGCGTTGAAGGAGGAAGAGAAAAAAAAAGGAAAACACTTGTCCAGGGGGCTGGAGCACCAATGAGTTGTGTCGGAGCTAAATCCGCATGCAACTCAGCAACTGTCTCTAAATAACTGTCTCTAAACCTTTTTATAAGCAAGACGCCAAAAATGAAAGAATCTGAATGCAATCGACGAGCGACTGCTCAAAATGAGCCGTGCATCCTCCCCACAGCAGCAAAATGTCATTCATCAAAAGTGGTTGCTGTTCGTTGTTAAAATGCTCGGCTGACGTTGCTCCAATGATCATTTATTGTAACAGGTTTATAAGCAAATAAATAGGAGAGGGCTGTCACTTGATGATGGAGGCGGCCTTCGGTCAGACGAATAATATCCAAGTGGAGAGGAAGAGAGGAGTGAGGAGCGAGGTGCTTGTCCCTGGGTTGATCTGAGTCTGTTTTAGATTGCTCTTGGGTTTGGCCTCTTGGGTGAAATTGACAGTCTGATTAATAAAATGAGCGGAGCAACATTTCCCTCTTCATTTAGGAATATTATTATGCTTTGATTCTCTATTGTTTCCCCTCCTCTCTGTTCGCCCTCCCCTCTCTCTAATCCTTCTTTTTTATTTACTCCTCTTATTTCATTTTTTTTTTGTTTTAAGCTGTGATTTTTGTTGTTGCCATTTTTGCGATTCAATCACTAACCTCTGAAGTGCATTAACATTAACGTGTAAGTTTGAGATTAAACAATATAGATAGACTTTTTTTTTGTTTTTGTTGCAGATTTTATTTTCCCCCTTTTTGTTTTGGTTTGTTATTATATTCGTCAAAGCCACGTTTTTGATGTGGTGATAATGCTCGTATTATTACACATCACACCAGTCAACACAGCAGTTAAATACACGTAGAAATAACCCACTGATGTGTTAAAGTAACTAAAGCATGCCTCTAATCTTTTTTTTCTAAATATAACAATGACTCGTTACTGTAGGCAAGTAATTTACTGTTACATTATTTTTTTTATTTGTTTACACCTTTTACCTCTTTTTTTGATTCATTTTCATGAAACGAATTACTCTGAATTTAGATCATATTCGTGGATATTTTACATTTTTAGCAGATTTTCTTTCTTTTTTTTTTTTTTTTTTTTTTTGTCGAAATCTCTTTGATAACTAAAATCCTTTCCTGTCAGTTTCCACCTGCCAATCCATCTGTTAACTCTATGATAATTTAGGTTTTTATACTAAATAACTAAGATGTATACATCCGATTAATTTAAACCAAGACTCGATCTGTAAAGACATAAAACCCATGCAAAGGCTGCTGGTCTCTCGATGTGAAATGACTATAAGTCGCCATCAGATTATCTTCTGAGGGTCCTCTGGCGCCTCCTGCAGGTTTTAATATTAATTGCTCTCATTGATATTAGCTCCTCAGTGGGTTTTTTAAGGGGTGCTGAGGGTTTTACCTGATGTCCTGACTTGTCTGACTTGAACCCGTCAGGGACATCTCCACGGAGTGACAGTGAAGAAATAGATGACAGAAACAGTTGATATAGAAGCTTATATTTTAATTAGGATACTGGAAAACAGTTTGTTAAGGTGCTAGAAGCTGCTTCGAAGCCAAAAGAGCCTCGTTCCCAAACCTGAAGACTCTCAGAGCTCAGTGTTTTGTAACAGTGGTGAGCAAAAATGATGGAGTTCATATCAGAGCAAGAGTAGCAACTCAGGGAAGGATAGAGGAACATACTGAGGCTTCAGATTTAATAAGAGCAAAACTTCATGGAACTAATTATAATACATTTCATCCCACTTATTCATTTGTCGAAAAAAAAAAACGCTGTGTTTATGTAAACTAATTTTCTAATCTTATGGAGAATCATGTTTTCCAGCTTGCATAAGAAGACCAATTACTAAAAACTCCACTAAATAGCAGACGACTGAAGTTAAAATGCACTCATCACTTTGTTAGAACACAATGTTTTCTTTTCTTTTTCTTTCTTTTTTTTAATGAGAAAAAAGAAACTGTAAGACAGACACTGGTATGCATTCTCCTCTCTAAGAGCTTTGGGAATTTACATTTAATATAATTAGGTAATTTGCATACATGTACCTAGATTAATTGTGCAGCTGATGAATCTTTTTCTATAAATAGAAAATTCACTTTTAAGGGATAATCTTACCTTGCAAGGGTTTACGAGTTGTATAATCTTAGATGTTTGGGAAAATATGTCTTTGACTTTTGAATCATGATGGTGCAAATCTAATATTTATTACTCCTCATTTCAGCTGAGGAAAC
Source organism: Polydactylus sextarius (assembly GCA_016801845.1). Classification (NCBI taxonomy): domain Eukaryota; kingdom Metazoa; phylum Chordata; class Actinopteri; family Polynemidae; genus Polydactylus; species Polydactylus sextarius. The sequence continues at coordinate 9,786,352 of CM028912.1, read as the reverse complement.
CTCAGTATACTTCAGCATCTGCGTACAACATCAGCATTTATATTTTCTGTTCATTAGGTTTCTAAAGCTCCAGCTTAACTATCTGATTTCCCCCTTTTCAACACCTGGAACTGAATTACAGGTTCTTTTCACATAATACATTTTGACAAGTCACAGTAGGAAACATGCAGGTGTAAATAATAAAATTAATGATGGCTGATTTTTATTCAGCTGCTTCAGTTTCAGGGTCCTGTCGCACTGTCACGGCTCACTGGGACACTTGAGCGTTTGTTAATGTTATTAGTTACATATGTGGTTGTATGACAAATCAGACTGTCTGCTGTGGCAGAGGAGGTGGTGTTGGTGGTGTCAGGGGAAGAATACTTTTTTTGAGTAACTGTAATCCCCCCGGTTCAGCCATCACACGTCGTATTAGTGCTGGAGTCTCTCCTTTCTCCTTCTCTCTCTTCTGTTTAACTTCTACTTGGATGTGAAGTGTTTCATGTGGACGACCTGAAGTGGCTCTCAAGCTGTTCGTCACAGGCTGATTCGTGCTTCGCTTTTATGCTTTTCTGGCTGAAGTGTGCATTTGCACTGATGAACAAAAGTAGCACACACTAAATGGACCTCACACATGTTAGAAGAACATTCGGAGTCTGCAAATATGAACTTGCAGCATGGGTAGTAGGGCAAATAGTTTCCGGGGTTATTTTCAAATGACTTGTCTCTTCACTCAGAGGTAACTAAGACTACAGATTTACATCTTTAAACTGAGAGAGAAAAAGCACAGAAGTACTAGAGTTTATACCCGTAAGTTGTTATATTTCACTACGGCCACTGGACTTTTCTCTGTGGTAGTAAAGATTTAGGTTTGCAGTTATGTTTTTATTACAAATGATGTTTTTAATTTATTAAAGGGCTGCAGTAAAATATAATGAAAATATGTTTTAAACAACAATATTCTGTATGTATGTGGCTGGTTATATTTCACAATGAAATGCAGATAAATGCAGGTAAAATGGTCTAAAAACCAGTAAGGTGACAGTAAAAAAATGAATGATTTCCACTCACCTTAGCACAGTCAGTTATGTTGCTGACCCCTAGGGGTCATTAGAGGAACTGCATTTGCTTCAGGTGAAGCTCGGCACCATAATGTGTTGGCTTCATTCTGGGACCTGAGCAGCTCTGCCCCCTGTTGTTACTGATGTCCTGTTACTGTGACTTTATTTATATAAGAAAATAAGTAACAACTTCAAGAATACAGGAGGAAGGAGGACAGAACATTAATATTCAGTATAAATAGCTTGTGTTGGATCAGTTTAAAAAAGCAGAAATTTAAATCCCAAAATTCAAATCCTACATTTTAGTTATTCATCAGTAGCAGATGATCACTATTATGTTTAATATGTAGGGGAGACTGTGCCAAAAACAACCATGTAAGTGCACTGCAACCAATATCAGTTAATTCACTTTAAAGTTTAATAAAACAAATTAGTCAGATATTGTGCTTATTTACCTCTTTTTTTTTTTTTTTTTTTATTAAGCTTCTGGTAACTTCTCAGTTTCTGGTGCTGGTGGGGAGATGTAGAATTCGTTCATCATGTAAGTGCAGGATCGTCCTCTTTTTTAGGAATACAATACTTCACCTTAAGTATTCTGTGGCATTGATCCCAGAAGATGTTACATAGATTCATTTAAGTTGAGTTGACACAGCTCTATCATTTCTACATTCATGCTGCAAATCTCTTGTTCTACCACATGTAGACCACGTCACATATGAGATGACTGATATGTACTATCATGCTTGAAATAACCATTAGAGCACTGTAAACTCTGGTTTTCAGTGCCACCAGGTAAATACGTGATCAGCAACAATACCCAGGCATGCGGTGGCATCCAAACTATGATTGTTGGTATCAAGGGGCACAAAGTGTGGCAAAAAACATTCCTCACACCATTACACCAACACCAGCAGCCTGGACTGTTGTCACAAGGCAGGTTGGGTCCATGGATTCATACTGTTGATGTCAGAATCTGACCTTACCATCTGTGTACCTCAGCGGAAATCCAGATTTATCGGAACAGACTGTTCTTTTTTTTTTTTTCTTCTTTTTTTTTTCCTTTTCAGCTTTCACCTGTCCAGTTTTGGCGAGACTCTGTGTTCTTACTTACAGCCTCAGATTTCTGTTCTGGGCCGACAGGGTTGAAACTCGTCATGGTTTTCTGCCGTTGTAGCCCAGCTGCCTCGAGATTCGAAGTGTTGTGCTTTCTGAGATACTTTCTTGCTCCTCGTTGGTTAAAAAAGTGCAGCTATCCAAGTTAGCTTAGCATTTCTGTCAATGGAAAGTATATTCTGTTATGAGTAAACTCTAGAGACTGTTGTGTGAAAATCCTAGAGGATCCTCAGTTTCAGAAAAACTCAAAACTGTCTTTGTGGTATCAACGATCAGAGTCACTAAGACCACTTTTCCCTGATTCTGATGTTTGATGGGAACATAATCTAAAGTTCATGACCTGTATCTGCACAATGTTATGCATTAGACTGCAGCTGCATGACTGTTTGGATGTGTAGTCATCAGGAAGTGTACAGGTGTTCCTAATAAAGTGCTTAGTGAATGTAGCTTCACTGAAAACAGTAAGCAGCAGCAGCAGCTTTGAATCTGAGCTGCTATGAACATTATGCAGAACTGCGGTGATTATCTCTGTTGTGTCACTGTGATTCATTCATCTGAAAAATAACAGACACAGAGAAGAGAAATGAGAAACACAGTCATGAAGGAGGAAAAAAAAAAAAGTTTTTTCTTTTGTTTTATTTAAATTCCAGTTTAATCCATTAAGTAAATCATACTTAGCCTGACTGCTTAGAATGTTTTAGATCTTATGCTTTTCATTAGTCCCACGATGCCACTGGTCTCTGCTTATAAATGATCCACAGACTTGAGATTTGCTTGAGTTAAGTATAGAAATACATCACAATGATCATCTGCTTTTTGTCCATCTGCATTATTACTTTGTTGTCATGTTGAAAGTGCACATTGATCGCTCAATACATGGCGGCAATTACGTAAAACATAAATGTGAACATTTCTTTTACAATATACAAATGCACCAGACAGCTGGACATACATGTGTTTATTGCGTAGGGAATGTTACCATTGTCGATGACTCAAATATTGTCAGAAAATAGATTTATTAACGATCATTATGTTTTGAAACGATTCACATTCCAACACTTTGTACCTTCACTATTATATAAGCTGCATGTCTCGGATCAACATTCATCTGTATCTGTTTACTTTAACAAAACCAATCTGTGGTTTTACTTCCTCTCATGTTTTTAGTTCTCCAACACCTTTAAAGAACAACATGGTGTTTTCTTCCTCCTGTAGTTGAAGTAAAAAATGAAATACCACATTATGATTCAGCACAATGCTGAAGTTATATATAGAGGAGTCTGTGAACCATGTGTGGGTTTTTACCTCTCACGTGTTCTGTGTTCAGTTGTGAATGAAACTGTTCCTGATACACAACTTGGTCTTTGTTTGTCTGCAGATTTCTTTTCTTAACTGAGAGCGCCATCTAGTGGCATCTTGTAGTGAATGCAAAAAACTGAACAACTGGACATGGGGCAGCATTACTGCTGCTTTGACAGTTTGAAAAGAAACCTTTCTCCAAAACAAAGGGGTCGGCACACGGTTGATTATTGAGACACTGTGTAAGATTCATAAATGTCTCTAGTATCTATAGATTGATGCAGGACTGTTGTAGTAACTTTTAAGTTTATTGTAGGTGGCTGATTGAAGTTATACTGAATAGTTTAAAACGTGCATTTCATATCCAACAAGGTCAGTGGCAAAAAAAAATGTTGTAGTAAAAATTCAAGAGATATTATTTATTGTTTGCATTAAAGATGTTGCAGCTGTAAAAGAGGGAAAATACATTCATTTTGTAAAACTTTGTAAAACGTCCAACAATCCTCAGTGATGTCTCTTTAACGCAGCTCGACTTTTTACACTTAACAGTTTTTTCTGTGATTAATCATTGAGGAAGTCATTAAGCATTCTCTATTAAAAAAAAAACAAACAACAAAACTCCTGCCCAGCTACGTGTGACTTTGGTTGGAATTTACTAAACTTGAACAGACACAAAGTTGTAGTAGAGTGACACCGTATAACTGCTCTGTGTCATGCAGCACTTTACTCAAGGGGCTCAAATAGTTGTAAAGACTCATGTAAGTAGACGCAGACAAAACGACTGGGTATTTTTTCTTCTTCTTTTAAGTCTCTGTAGGAATAAGGTATTGTTATATATATACACACACACAGACATATACATATACATATGTTGTCTATTCAGATTTATCTTCCACTCGTGTTTATTGGCCGTACATACAAGTGGATACCATATTTTAAAATGTTAAAGTTGCATTTGGGATCTTTTTTTTTTTTTTTAATCACCAAGGAGCTTGGTGATAATATTTTTTTTTTCATCCAACTCACAACTGCGATTAAAAAGTCAAAGAAGCCTCGTGGAAACATTGTATGGGCACATGTCCTGAAAATGTGACCGTTAATAAACATAGGATTTAATGTGTTTTTATGCTCCATAAGCAATAAGGTATTTTCTGCTCAGGGAATACATTTTTGTCCTGTAAAGCTGATATTTTTCCTTCTTCTTCTTCTTCTCTCTCTGTATAAACTGTCTCTACATTCCAGTTTTAGATGATTTTTTTTCTTTATTCTTTTTTTTGCTTTTAATCCACAAAATTAGAGTTTAAACAACCACTAGTTGTATTCATTCCTGTTTACGCACCTGATTTGTGTTTTTCAAGTGAATCCGTTTCGCCTCCCAGATTCTTTTTTTTTTAGACAAACAAAGACCCAAAGTTTCGCGGTTTCAGTGAATCAAAACACCATTTAAAGAAATGTAGCCGCTTAATAATAGAGCCACCACTAACTTGTTTATATTGGTCTGTGAAAACCTCTAAAGAACAGTTAGTTCTAGTCTGTTACCTGTGAATAGATTCTTTCCCCCTTCAAATAATTCCGTCTGCGCCAAATGGACGAAGAAATATAATTACATATCTATTCATGTTTTCTTTCTGAGTGAAATTTGATCTACATTTTTACCTCCGGGATGAGTGTAGAAACGCGTGAGTTGAATCAATCCTCTGGCTTCCGCTGAGTTAATCTGTAGAGATTTGAGCAGTTGGAAGATTCCAGTCAACATTTCTCAGGCCGGAGAACTTGAACGAGGGAAGCAGCAAGTTTATTACCAAGGACAATGGACGGCGGATAGCTTCCTTCAAAGGGCCTGGGAAAAGAGCCAGACACAAGCTCCTCAATTTGGCTCCCGACGCCCTAAACATGAAGGACGAAGGAGCAGTAAATGACACTAAAACTCAACACTAAAAAGCTTCTTCTAATTTTCTAATTGTCGTCTTATTTACAATGAAACGTTGGATCATATAACAAAACCCTAAAACCTTATTACAGTTACTTTTTTTTTATAATTTGGAAACGATTTAGCTTTGATCTTCATTCATTTTTCAGATAGGGATATTTTCTTTTGGATAAATATTTTTTTTGTGTGTGTGCAGATCTCTGTACAGTTATTAATAATCATAACACACAAAGCGACAAAACGTATTAAAATGAGAGATAAGAGGAATCTAGCAGACTATATTTATACGTTTAGTTCACGTAGTTTAACACAAAACAATTATGCTTGTTTGTTTGTTATTTTTCAGTTAATCTCGATATATTCGTCACAATTTCTAACGCTCCCTGTGGCTTTATTTCAGGACTCTCCATCTAATTTAAATATTGTATAAATTACAAGCAATGTCTTTATTTCAGCGTCTAAACATCGTAATCAGTGTGTACAAATGTTTACATGAAGCTTAAACATTTAAAAAAAATCTGCTTTCTACACGCACCAGCTCCTGCAGATCCATGATGGAAGAAAGTTCTTGTAAAACTGATTTTATTATTTTTTCACTTATAGAAAATGATGTTATGTAATACTGTTGTTTTGCCGTAAAAAACGCGTAATTATAGATCCATCACAGTGAAGATTAAAGTAAAATAAAAGCTCACATTTGAGCGCTTGTCGTTTTAGTACAAATGCTCTGAAATTATAAAGTTCAGTCTCTTTAATCTTTAAAATAGCGTAGGTTTTTAAATGTTTGTTTTCCCTCATTTAAACAGACTTGAGTTATTTGTGACAAATGTGTGTTTGTGTAAATTCCACACTTCACTGCACACTCCACACGCCTCGCTGGTGTGATTACAGGCCACTGGATTCATTATCATACGGACCTTCACTCTACCACAAAACACTTTTTTATTGTAAGTGGTAAATCTATATAAAAAGGAGTGGTAGAAGTGAAGCTGCTTTTGTTTAATTGCAGAACTAAGCTACTGACAAACAATGAAAAGAGTAAAGTGAGCATGGCAGGAGTGAGGCCATATATGCGGGTCTACTGCCACCTATTGGATTACAGCCGCAACAGCACGACTGATCCAAATCACTGCTTTTTATATAGTGATTGTTGAGAAACACGTCTCCGGTTTAAGCCCCTAAAACTGTCCGTGTTGAATCTCAGTGTGATTTTGGACGACGATTTTTTTTTTTTTTGTCGCCATAATAAATAAAATAAAATAAGCCTGTTGAAAGTTGCATAAGGTGAAGTCATTAGGAATCAAATATGTTAGTTACAGTCACTTCAATGGGTTACAGTGAAACCACTGATGAGAACGCCTACTGGAAACCTCAGTGAAAAACACAACTGCTCCAAGTCTTCAATGTCAGTGTATTTTTGAACCTCTCTCTCTCTCTCTCACACACACACACACACTTAATCCTGGTGTGCGTGTGTGAACCACAAAAATAGTCCCACTTTGGCCTAATAACAAGCTACTGCTTGTGTTTCTTTTTGCCCTGATGACCAAATGTAGTACCTTATTGAGTAGCGAGAATATTATAGGAATATCACTGAGTGATGATGAAACTAACGCAAATAAATACTTGTCCATCTTTACGTTGTGAAGTCCTCGCAGGAGCAGTGTGTTTCTCAGAGCTGACATCATTTCATTTGCTAGTAAACTCAACAGCGTTGAGGTTAAATTTACACTTGGACTTGGATTAGCCACTAATTTCGTGCAAAGTGTTTTTTAATATTCGAGATGATCGTTTTGTATCTAGTTGCGGTTTATTTTTAGGTGCAGACATTTAAACCGACGGTCATAGTGGTGGTAATCGTACAGTAGCGGTGCCATGCAGAGGGTTTTTATAGAGAGATGACGGCTGTAATGGTCCCTTTCCTCAGTCTGGGTAATGGTTAAGTCTCCTCTTTAAAAAATAGATAAACAAACTGCATATAAGCAAAGTTTATATTAGATATTGCTTTAATTTAAGAAAACTACATATAAATAAACCGTAAAGGTCGTAAAAGTGGTATTAAAGCAATTATTTTAAAAATTCTCAGGGAGTGCCAGTAGTTGTAGAACGACTTGTTGTGGAGTTCATTCATTCATGGAGTTTCATCTATGGGCGAGGTAAAGCGTCGCTTTGAAAATCTTTGTAATGCGGATATAGTTTATCATATGTTTCTCATATGTTGTCTTCAGTGACTCGCTTCAAGGCGAAAACGACTAAGGGCCACATTGTTTACAAGCGATGGGCCAACAAGAAAAGCAACACCTCGAGGGCTACGATGTACTGAAAGTCTCTTTAATGTAATAAAGCAGAATAGAAAGGCTGAATGTTGTCAGTGTGAAGGCCATAGTGTCACATTGTGTATTGCATGTGGAAAAACTGGTTTCTTATGGCTGCTTCTACGGCTGCTATTATCTTCAACATAATATCTCTAAATTATCTTCTTCTTTTTTTTTTAAATCCAACTATCATCACTGTACACTGGTGGTACTGGCTAGTTCATGGAGTTTATGGATGAGGGCGTGCGTTGTCTCGGGTCTCCTGTGGCGCTTTTAAGGCCCTGCATGGTCCCTTGTGCTTGGGTCAGTGTATATACAGTCACATTGTTGTTATTGATGTCATATAACCAAAATAAAATCTGTGCTCGTGCGCTTCAAAGTAAAAGATCCTTACTTTGAATTTGACACGAATAATATTAATAATACCAAAAAAATCTTAAGATATCTTTACTATTTGTCTTTTCTATATAAATATAGACAGATGTGTAGAGTTTAACTTCATCCTCCACCCACCTTATACCAAAATATTTCCTCATGGAGTATTTTGCTTTTGCAGTATTGGGAGCAAGGGTGGGGCGGAACAACATATTTTGCATATCACGTGACGATGTATTAACAAATCAACAATTACCTACCCTTTATTCTTCAGGAGTTGCTAAAAGGCTTGCAAGAAGCGTTTGAGGGAAGCTCCATGGAAATGTGTGAGCGGAATCCTTTAAATCCTGGCTATGTTGGTTCTCTGTTGAATTTCGCTCCACCTGAGTCGCTGTATTTCTCCAACTTGCGGGGTAATGGAGCCCACATACCCGGGCTGCATCAGATCCCTTACAATAGGAGAGAAGTGTGCACGCTCCCGTGGACTTCCTCAAGTTCGTGCACGTCTAGACCAGCAGCAGCAGCAGCACCGCCACCAACACAGAGCCGCGCCTTTGGAGGCTACTGTCCGCCGTTTCTGTCCAACTCTGTGTCTATAAATACTAACTCATCCAGCGGCCACGTCAAATCTCACTTGGAGGAATCGGCTCGGTGCGTTCAGGACGCGGACCACAAGGCGGAGGAGTCCGGCAGACAAGATGAAGTTTACGCGGCGGAGCACGGGGCGGTCAGTGACCGCGGCTACTCAGATCTGCACAGCCGGTCTCACGGTTCTGTCGCGGCCCAGATAGATAGAAATTCAGCTGGTCCGCTGGATTTGAACGGCACCAAACAGGAGCAGAATTCATTTCAGCCGCCATCGAGTAACACGTGCTGCAGGACCACATTTGCTGAAGGTTAAGTAGCCTATATAATTATTATTTTTTCTTCAAACCAGTTATTTATATTCTAAATAAATATATATATATATATGTGCACATGCTATTTCTAGTAATACTACAATAGCAGCCTGAGCTGGGTAGCTACTGTTGTATCACATTACTATGACTGACTGTTATCTCCTATTACATCATTATAAAAACTAATCTCTTTCCGTTGACGGAAATTGTTAAATAAAAGTTTTGCAGGGAGATTACAGCCGGTGTGTGTGTGATTCATATCATTTCATTTGACTGTCTGTGGTTGTTTTATGGTGTGTTTATATCTAAGGCATTATTGTATTTTAATATTCCTATAATGTCATGATATATGTTACCGTTCATAGTCACATTAGCCTTATTTCCCCATTTGCAACCCCCCCCTATATACTCCATAATATTATTGAACCATATTTTTGTAAGATATGAGCAGCTCTATGAGTAGTGCCACTAAGGGGGTTCAGTTATTTTCCTCCAGAGTATATTACCTACCTGAAGTTGGTGTTAATTTACAGTATAAAACTTGTTTCTACTTCTGCTCCTTCCAGGTGCCCCATGGTGCTCGTCACAAGTGAAGCCCAGAAAGAAGAGAAAACCTTACTCGAAACCGCAGCTGGCTGAACTTGAAAACGAGTTTATGATGAATGAATTCATCAATAGACAGAAACGCAAAGAGCTGTCAGACAGACTGGATCTGAGCGACCAACAAGTGAAAATCTGGTTTCAGAACCGAAGGATGAAGAAGAAACGACTGATGATGCGCGAGCAAGCTTTCTCTGCGTACTGATGACCTTTGGACTTGATCATGACCAGTAGCGCATACAAATATGTTTGTGCGTTTTGCAGCACATCACGAGCCCCTTTTGTCGGTTTGTGACATCAATTTGTATTTATAAATAAGGGTATAAAAATGTTTATATTCGAGTCACACAATAGGCTACAGTTTTATCAAGTCACAAGGAGTTCAGTAATATTTAACGTCATAAAAAATACATTGAGGTTTAGGCTACTATGCAGGAGATGTTTTCCAGCTGGTCGTCTTAGACTGCGATTCTCCAAATGCGCAGTAGGCCCTGTGTCCTGCTGGGCCGTGGCGCAGGTTTCAGAAAGACAGAACGAAAACTGTAAGCCTTATTCTTTGTCATCCAACTCAAATGCCTGAGTTAGGCTTATTTAAACCGGATTATTGTTCTCTATGTGTTTGTGTATTTTGTAAAACGGTCTGTTCTTGCAGTGTATAGGCCAAACATAGAAAGCAAACAGTCAAGTTCATGTTTACGGGCGGATAAAACATTAACAAGAAGTCAGTGTTGCAAAAATATAGTATAAATGCATGCCTATTTCCTAATTGCTGTTATTCAGTTGAAGGCCCAATGCCAGATTTCCCCTCAATTTATTGTAAACGTTTTTAAAAAAAAAAAAAAAAAAAAAAAAAGAAAAGAAAAAATAAGCAACGTTGCATTTTGTTGTGTGTGGCCGCGTCCACATTCAAGGTCGACCTGGTGGTGGAGGAGATGATTTGCGTCGCATTTTAGTGATAAGAGGTGTTTACCTCAAATGTAAAGTAAATGGGTTTGTGTATGTGAAACGTCCTGAGTGTGATAGTTAAAGCAACATTATAACTGTACAGAATGAAGCTCGGATTTGTCGTTGTGTGTCGCTACAAACAAAAGCAAAAACGTGGCTGTACAGTCACAAACAAGTTTAAAGTGGAATCAGTCTTTTTTTTTTTTTAAATATCTATTATTTGTTTTTTGTTTTTATAACTTAATACATACTTGATTATTCTATGTATATTTAACCACGGATTGGACGTATTTAAAAGAGAATCATTCCAGCACGCATGTCATTTGGTAAACAAGAATGTGAATCTCTTTACGCACGGACCAGGGGTCTTGTAAAGTAGACGCAACCTGAGGATTAACACAATTGTAAATAAAGCACATTTTAACTGACCTGTAGCCAAGTTATTGTGCATCATGTGAGTGCGACGGCGTTGTTTTGTTTATTTTTATTTTAGAGGATATGGAAGAGTGAGTTTTACCTTTAGGGAAGGATTCACCTCCATGGCTGTAGTTTAGTTTGACTCAAGATCACACAGTCAATTTTTCACATGTAAAGTGAAGATATTTAAACGCTTACAACAATCTGCATCTTTTCTCAGCAGATTTTAATAATGATTTTAAAATACAGCTCAACGAGAAGCCATTTCGGAAGCCTAGCTGGTTTGTTGCGCCTCCAGGATTAACACAGGCCAGTGTCGCCATCACCTGTGATGATACTCTTCACTTTATAAATGCTGAATGTATGAATTCATATATATATATATATATATATATATACACACACACAAAATTTGTTTGCATATACACCCAGACACTTTCGTAATATGGCCACTTCTGTGAAACAAGCGCTCACGCATTTTAAAAAAGATACAGACTGGGAGTTTTAAAACCTCCCAGTCTGCATCAGAAAATGGCGCAGAAATGATTGCGCCCACTTTTATTCTCCATGTTAAATTAGGGGGAAAATAATAATAATAAAAAAGAAGTTTATTCCCAGTTTATTCTTAAAATCTAAATTCACTGACAAACGCTTCACAACTGCAGCTGCTGTGATTTGATCATTTGTGTAAACTTAATATTTGACTACAAATCCATTTGTTTTGTTTTTTTCTTCTAAATTCTAGTCATATGTGTAGCTGTCTAATATTATCTCTCTTCCTCAGAGCAGATGTCTAATTCCTCCTCGCAATAAATGCACAACACAGCAGCAGCTCACACCCACAGCCAAGACCTTCACATGCCAGTTGGAGGTCACTGTGGCTGTGACCAAATGGGATCTGGTGCAACTCAGGAAAAAGTCGTTTATGCAACTTTTAATTTCACTGTGTTAAACATGACATTAATTCTGAATGCGTTTTCTGCGCCAAATTAGCCTCATCAGTGCGTAGTAGAAGTAATTTCTCTCTGTCTGTCTTTTTTTTGGTTTGTTTCGGTTTGTGCGACCATGTCTGTTAATGTTGACCAAATTATTAAGCGGTTGCCAAAACACTTTTGCTTCCACACTTGTGGTTGGGAATTGACAAAGTTTGAGGCTGTAAGTGACAAGTTGTCAGTCAGACAGTGAAGCTGCAACAATCAAAAAAAAAAAAAAAAAAAAAAAAAAAAAGCTACTATCACAGTGATGCACGCGAAACGTTACAGAATACTGTATCTATTAGTGGTTCCTCCCATTACACAATCACACCGTCATCATCACCTCATTACTGCGTGTATTATATTTCTGCAACACTGCAGTCATATTAAAGCTTCATGAAAGCCAGAGTTAAATTTCAAACCTATAATTTGTAATGAATCGTGAAGAGATGTTTCTTCCATTAGCAACTGTTATGCACATCTCAGTTTTCTCCTTTTTTTTTTTTTTTTTTTTTTAAAGGGAAAGGGATGGTTTTTATTTTTTTTTTTTTTTTCAGAATCAGTGTAAGGGGGGAGTGGTCTTAAAAAGTGTGTGTTTTATTGTCACAGTCTTGTTTTTTTTCCCCAATATGTAGTTTTTCTTTTCTTCAACATAATCTACAACCTTAAGCTGCAGTTCGGTTTATTTCTCATCTCGATGTTTGTTTCTGTTTTTTCTCAACTTTAAGAAAAAAAATCCTTACCACACACCACCTTTCACCTACCATTAGGTTTTATTGCTCGGGCTGCTTTGAACAGCTACACCGAGTTTTCTCTGCAATACGCAACGTTTTCCCTCTGTATTTGTTGCTTTATTGCTTTACAGCCAAACGCAGCCAGACAGCACCATGTATAGAGCTCAGGCTGCTCAAGATAGTGGGGGCGCCAAAACAAAGTTAAGGTCAAGTTAGTAGGCTGTGCATTGCCACTTCACACAATATTAATGTTAAAGTTGCCTCTTTTTTGTCGGGATATAGAAAGTAATTTCCATAAAAGTCTGTTTTTCAAACTAATATAAATAATTTTGAAGTGGCTGCTTATATTGGTTTGGTTAAAAAAAAAAATAATACACTGTTAAAGTTGATATTACGCACATGAAACTGGCTCAGCAGCACATTTTTAAACCTCTATCAAAGTCCAGACCCACCTGGTTTATAATATAAGGTTATATAATTAAAAATGTAAAATGTGCAGTCGCATTTCTTTTTTTTATTTTATTTTGTTGAGCACATTAATTTAATATAGCCTATAACACCTCCGGTTGTTACTGATATTTATATTGGTTATAAATCTAAATATTAAATCATATGAAAAAAAAATAGATAAAAAAAACAAAAACTCAGGTTTAAACTTTTTAAATTTAATATTGTTTTTTAACACAATCACCAGCAGCCGACTCACCCTTTGTTCTTTCTACATTGAAAACAAATGACGTTCAGAAAACTTCCCATCAGTGTGTTTCACTTGCACTTTGTTTTCACTTTGTGTGCAATTTGTCCCAAATCATCTGCAGGTTCTGGGAATTGTCCTGCTCTTCCATCATCTAGTTCCTCACATGTTTTGTCTCGTCATCTCGCTGCAGGATGAACCTCTGGCCAACCAGTTGAGTCTTCCTTTGTTACCTGATTGTGTGTGTGTCACCATCCATGCTTATAGACAGTAGCTACTACTTCCTGCTTCAAAAGGAAAAAAAAAAGAAAAAAAAAGAAAGTGTAGTAACACAATTTGTCCAACGCTGCCTGTGCACAGACAGAGAGAGTTGGTGAGTGATCAACAAATGTCTGAGCACCTGTGGGGACGGTTTGGATTAACACTGAAGGCGACGCGGAAAATTATACTTTTACTAATTATACTTTTACACCCTGTTTACTGAATTTACACGAATTTAGACGAATTTTGGTAACCTTAAAAAAAAAAAAAAGAAAAAATAGTAACATATAAAAAATAATAAAAATAACCTCGGACAGTTTAGCGCTCGTTGGACTTGAACTTATAAGACAATTATTAATGGAAAAAATGTGGTCGTTAACTTGAAGATAGTGTGTATTGATTATACGACATTTAAGTGCAACAATATAATAATAATGATATGTATTAATAATTGTGATAATTGCAACAGCAATAATATTGATTTAAAATAATAAAAAAAAACGTGCTTCGCAACAAATAAAAACAATTAACTCCACAATTTAAAACAGAGTCAGACATGTGACAAGCAACAGGTCACTTTAACTTCGTATTTGTCTATTTGAGAGTTTAAGAAAGTAATTTCAGTCTTCAGTCACCAGCTTATTTAACATTTTAATTCAATGTAAAAGCTCCAGGTAAATATGTTATTTCTGCGTTATCACTCACTATCTTTTAACCTTTATTTCTTTAGTTTTGCATGCATTTTGGCAGCAAATTGGCCGAAGCCTTTCAACATGAAGCCTCGTGAAAGGATAAAGAGTCGGGGAGCCGATTTTACCCCCAATAACAATAAACGCAGTCTCCTTTAAGCTTCTTCCTCATTGTGCGTGACCTTCAAACTAAACTTAAGGAAGCGAAGAATCCAGCCCGTCTTTTACCACAAGCTTCTGGACAAACACACACATTATAACACACAATAAGAACTCAATTTCCATTGGATTTGCACAATTTCATAATTATGTAGTCACGCTTCAGTATCAAATCTCTAAGAAAGGGGGAAAAAAGCTAAGAAATGCTTTATTTTAAAAAGAAAATCTACATTTTGTGCTTAAATGTGAGGAATAAACATAAAAATGTATACTCACATTCACAAAAAAATATTGCTGGAGGCTTGAAGATATGAGATTATCCGTTCACTCTGAGCTTTAATCCCGTTTAGCCCATCGACAGGGAGGCCTGAACACTGCAGACATGGCTGCTTTGGTGCAATAAAGTGATTTGGGTGCAGGGGCTTGTTGGTGAACGCTTGAAGGACATCACCTAGACCACATACGGTCAAAGCTATGGTTGTTTTGGACTTGGCAATGCAGTACTCGGGTGATTCATACATGCAATTGACTTAGCTTATGCTCCTGTGAGATCCAAAATCAACATTTCTGCATTTGCAATAGCATACCGTGGGCTGTTTTTTATTTGGGCTGTTTGCAAACGCGTTATATAACGATGGAGAAACACATGAGAGAAAAAAAACAAAAAACAAAAACGAGTAATGGAGAGTTTTAACCTCCCAACGCCAATCGTTTTAAACTTGATGCACACATGTTTTCATTATTTGAAAAGGAATTTATTGTAGAATTCATTATAGCGCAGCAAATTCGTGGTATTTTTTGTTTTGTTTTGTTTTTTTCTTTTTATATGCTCCCCCAGCTTTTACTGCTGCAGGCCAACAATCCAAAATATCGTCCTGCTAGAATTTGTTTGTGTTTATTTAACTGTCCTGCAACCATCATGGTGCCCGGTGATTATGCGCGTTATACGCAATGAGCCCTAAAATGTATGTGCGTGTAAATAATAATAATAATAAAAACAATCTTCATACGTCGCTTATGAATCAAAATCTGAGTTCTGCAGTCTCTTGTGGGTTCAGTGTGCAGCAGAGGTGCACACACGGTGGCCTTGGTGCCATTCTCCAACTCTCTCTCTTTTTCTTTCTCTCTTTCTGTTTTTTTTTTTTTTTTTGAGGCGCGGAGGTCAACTTCAATGTTTCCAAACGCCTAACTGTTGCTACAAACAAACATGCCTTCCTCTCAAAGTGCGCAAATTAATTGCGGATTGAGTCTGCGCGGAAGTCATTACATGTCATTACAAGATGACGACGCAGCCGCTGTAAAGCTTTGAATTAAATATTCCAGCTGTGCCTTCACAAATTTCCCCTGTTTTTTTTCTGTGAGCTATAGGGCAAGGAGGCTGGAGAGGAGTTTCCTCTGCAGCCAGGGAGCCAATGAAGTCTCTTGAATGCGCTCACATGAGTTTCTCCGGACAGTTTTTAATGACTGATATTGATGTATGGTAATTTCTTAGCTGGATCACATGACACAATTACCTCAAGAATCGATCAAGATGTATTGCAGGTCTGCCTACGTTTCCGATTTTTTCTCCCTGGCGGGGTCTTTCCACACGCCTGTGGTGCTATAGATGGACAAAGTTTAACACAGTCAAGCTGCCAATTCCTTTCCTGTCTTGCAAAAGAAGGAAAGGGGAAGAAGAGATATGACGGAATACGATGATCGCAGCTGTGCGTCAAATATGTATTTACCGAGCTGCACTTATTACGTTTCGACGCCTGATTTTACATCAGTCTCCTCCTTTTTACCGCAGACTACTTCGTGTCAGATTAATTTCCCTTATTCTCCCAACATAGCCCAAGTCCAACCTGTTCGAGAAGTCGCTTTCAGGGATTATGGACTGGACCATCCCAGCAAATGGCACTACAGGGGCAATTACACGTCTTACTACTCAACGGACGAGATAATGCACCGGGACTTGATCCAGTCCTCCAGCAGCAGGGCGGATGTGATATTCAAAAACGAATCCTTGTACGGCCACCACGGAGGAACGAGCTCGCCGTGTAATTTCTTCACCGGTGTCGGCCGTAATGGGGTTCTTCCCCAAGGCTTCGACCAATTCTTTGACACTCCTAACACGGACAAGACCAACGCGGAGCTCCCCAAACAAAAGACAGACTCTCCTGCTGCTGTTCCCGGAGATGCTGCAAATACCAATCCGGCTTTAACCAAACTGGAACAGCACAAAGCTGATCCGACCGGGAGCGCTGACGAGGACTCATCCTCCAACTGCGGCGACAAAAACAACCAACAGAGTAAGTATTTTTTCTTATTTTTCCTCTTTGTCTGGAGTATAAGCTGTTCAATATAGACAATAGTATGTGTAGACTAGCACTATGTCCACCACAGTGGCCGTGCAGGGTTATGTGGCGCTTTATAAGCATGCAAAAGCTTTTATATCCCAATAAGGTTTACTTTACGGTTGTAAAGGTATTTACAATGGGAAACAGTCAAGGAACCATAGTTTAAAGGTTGCTTGGTGTCTAGTAACAATACTTGGTTGCTGTAATTGATTTGTATCGAGAGGGAATTGAGGAAAATTAGAAATCTTTCAATTAAAGTGTATTTTATCGGTTTATAGGCAGTATTGTCCAGATAATAACGACACCTTTAGTGCACGTGTGCTTTAATATGATAAACTGGGGTCAGACACTAACATATGTATAAAAATTCAGAGCAGTGTGTGTTTATTTTGATGCTAATTCCTATGCTGTTGTGCAGCGTGTGTGTGTGTTTGTGTGTGTGAGAGAGAGGAGGCCTTTGTGTAGAAATGAATAAATACACGTTAAATCAGTCAATTTGCTATGTGAGTTTTAGTTAAAAAAAACTCACAACCATGTATATAATTTTATTACATTTCACATTTTTTTTTTTTTTTTCTCGTGCAGGTTCATCAACCAAGTCCAGGAAGAAGAGATGCCCTTACTCTAAATACCAGATCCGAGAACTTGAACGAGAGTTTTTCTTCAACGTGTACATTAACAAAGAGAAGCGGCTTCAGCTGTCCAGAATGTTAAACCTGTCAGATCGGCAGGTGAAGATTTGGTTTCAAAATAGAAGAATGAAAGAGAAAAAGCTGAACCGCGACCGTCTACAGTATTTCACTGGGAATCCTTTATTCTGATACCTGACACACAAGTGTGCGCGCGCGCGCGCGCACACACACACACACACACACAAACATAAAATAGGAGGTGTATACATACATACACACCCACACACACACATGTTTCAAAGACTGGTCCCCTCTACATATTTAAACCTTAATCATAATGTTGAGTTTTTTTTTCTTTTTATTTTGGCAAAAAAAAAAAAAAAAAAATTCTGGCATTTAAAAAACGTAGAGAAAAAAACAAAACAAAAAAACCAAAAGAAAAAAAAAATGCCACGTTTTTCGTACAATCCTTTGCATTTATTTATTTGTGTTCGTATATTTTTACCTTATTGGCAAAAAAAAAAAAAAAAAAAAAAAATTCAGCAAAAAATACGTGCTTTGAAAAAAAATATTTATATATATATATATATATATATATATAAAACTATATATATGTAGGCTTCTTCCTTGTGTAATTGTGCATTTATAAAGTCGCATGTGATGTACGTTGTGGTGTGAAATAAAAGTAGACACGACAAAAATTGTTTGTATCATAGTCACGAAACGTGTCACATGAGCTCAACCAAGTCTTATAAAATAAATAAAAATAACCTGAGACATAGGAGGAGGGAGGAGGGGGGTGCAGATCCATGAGTGGAGAGGTTTGGCGCTTGCAGGCCTGTATGGTCCCGTTATTTCCTTTGCTTTCAAACACTGGATTGTTTACTAAACCTTGAACCGTCTAGACAGTATAATAAAAGTAGCTGTAAATGTCTAAATAGGGGGCTATTGGACTTTGGTGTCCCAGCCCCCAGACCACAAGAGGACTGATCCTTCTTTCTTGTCTCAGAGTAGTTTTACTTCAGGCTACAAATGTTGTGGAGAATTGAACAGATTTCTTCCTCACTTCGTCCATGATTTGGCTCCTTGGAGCATTTGAAATGTTCACTGGGGAACAATGGAGGATATTTCTATTCTATTCTTCAAGGAGCATCACGTGAAAGGATAAGTAAAAAAAAGTTTACCTGCTCATTTGGTATTTTAAAAAATAGGCGCAATGTGCTTTTAATGTCTCTGAATCTTTGAACCATTATCGAAAAAACGGTGCGTTTTCCTTTTTTTTTTTTTTTTTTTTTTGTTATTAAGTGAATGCAGGTGAAATGTCTTCAGTAATCTTTGTGAACCGCCTTTAAGTCCCCAGGCTGACTACTCACGCAGTGAAATCACCTGAATGCCATTTATTTCCATCAACAGTGTATATCACTCTTATTTTTGTAATCAATAGAGGGAATAACTAAGTAAACACCTCGCTTTATTGATAATTCATGTGATGCCCGTAGATTATTTTCACTTTAGCTCCATGCAGTAACACTTGCCCCCCTTGTTTAAGCGAGCTTTATGAAAACAATAGCGATGGGATTAATGGTTATTTCATTTGTGATGCTCTACAGTAATTTCCCAAAAAGGCAGTTAGAAAACTGAGGTTTCATTAAGCGTTTAATTGGGTTGTCATCATGTCCTACAGTGAAATTACATTACCAACTGTGTGGGGTGCTTCACTTTGATTCTCGGTGTATCCACATGAGGGCAGACTTGCTGCTTTGACTCTAAGTGGAAATGTAGAGTAGAGTCAAATTTAACATCTACCCCTGCATGAAAATCAGTCAGTAGAGGAATAATCCATTCAGAGCAGGGTTTATTTAGATCTTTATCTGAGCTCTTATTGCACCCATTAACCTTAATTAGGTTGTGCGTTAATTAGAATTTCATTTTTTATTGTTTCCCCCCTTAAAAAAAAGAACAAACAAAAAACCAAACGCACTTAATTTCATATTAAGAGTTAAAAAGTCAATATTTTTCTCTGGAGATCTGCACTTCATACACCAGATTATTGTAACTCTTTCTTTCTTTCTTTTTTTATTTTACTGGTTGCTCAGTTTTAACTTATGCGCGATCCTTGTTTGGTAGTATCCTCCAGACGGCAACTGCATTTGCAAGTCATGTTCAAGTGTTTTCAAAGGACAAGGTGAACAAAAGAAATATCATTCTACTCCGTGACTTTGCCATCTGAACCTCACACACTTTAATCTTAAACCCGGAGGCCTCAAGCTCACACAGGCCACTGAAACCATATCTGCGCACACTGCACATATTATGGCATTATTGGAGATTATTGACACAGACGTGCTTTGTGTTTTTTTTTTTTTTTTTGAACATTTAATTCCAGTTTGCAGCTGTAGAGATGCCATCAAACCGCCGTATGTCAGCGTCTATAATTTCTGCTTTAAATACATGTAGTTAGGGACAAAGTTACTCTGATGCATTGTCGCACTTTTATATGAAGCTGCAACAATGTCAAGGTCTTTCTTTTAATTTAATTCAATTCTTTAATCCTGTCTACCCTTATATGTTGCATCTTTAAATGCTTTGTCATTTGGTTTTTACGCATCCTTATATCTCCTGGCATTTTATTATCAATCTTCTTCTTCCTCTTATTATTATCATTATTGTTATTATTAATATTTACCCCGCGGACCAATCATTTTCGGGCGAAGCATCACCAGTGGTTGTGTATATTTCGTGCGTTTATAAATAGATTTTGCTCCCATATCAATTTTTTTTCTTTTTTTTTTTTTTAAGTGCATCACATGATGTGCAAAATAGCTCAGTGTTATCTCTGTGCAGCTGTTATTATTAGGAACATGAGTATTGAAAGAAAAGCGACGTCATTGTTGTCAGATGTCTGCAGTTAGTAGCATCATTGTTATTCTTATTTTATTTACTTTTATTTGAAATGTTATTTCTTTCCTTCTTAAAAATAAGTTTGGAGTATGGTACGATGAGGAATGTATTTTTCTAAAACTATTCCATAAGTATATGACTATGGGATGTTAAACACACTTGTATTTGATTTTTTTTTCTCTCTCTGTGTGAATACTGTGATGAGTTTATTTGCATCATCATACATAATAATAGTAATAATGATAATAACACACATGTTATTTGAAAGAAAGTGTTAATATCTTAGAGCCTTGAAAACAACCACACTCTCACACTTGGTATGATTCTTTTTGAACTTGTCGCATTGATGCCAAAGATAATTATTTCAAGCTGCGTATACTGTGTGTGTTGTGTGTTAGAGAGAGGTAGAGAGTGTGTGTGAGTGTGTGTGTGTGTGTGTTTGCTTCTGTTTTTTTCTTTTTCTTTTTTTTTAAACTTGTAAATGTATTACAATTATTTGCAGTGGTTGCGTCCCGCCTTCTAATGTTTGCTCGGTGGATATTTTCAGACACAAGTTGTTTCTTTCTTTTTTTTTTTTTTCTTTTCTGGATTTTTTTTTTCCATTTCCCTCCGTCAGTGTTGCAGACACAGTCTTTATCTTGCACACATTTGCCTTCCATCCTTGGAGACACAAACAATGGAGCCCCAGAGCAAAAAAAAAAAAAAACAAAACAAAACAAAAAAATCCTCCAGACTGTGCAATCACCGACACCTTCAACACACTCTTGATATTCTTTTTTCTTTCTTTTTTTTTTTTAGACATTTTGAACGTCGAAAAATCATTGTTCTTAATCATATGTGCAAAGAATAAAAGACAATTTTCTATTTGGATGAAGTGGACTTTATTTCGCGACAGTTATAAAGGGTCTTTTATTATTTACAAAACTATAGGCTACTGTTGACCTTCACGCATGCAAACCTTCCAGTAGCTGATTGGTTGAAGTTTGTGCTTCACATTTGAGTTATTTTAATGTTGATATTTTGCAGGAAATGTTTTTGAAAAAAAAAAAAAAACGCTTTTCTATTTTGTGTTTGTTTTGCATGTAAAACTTATGCAAATCATCACCAATTAAAACAAACTTAAAACCACGAATTATGTAAATAAATAAATGGAAGCAGTATATTTACATCACGTCATCTTTATCCCTTTTATTTCCTATTTCAAATCACATAAATTCGAGGTAGTGGAACATATGCAAATGCAGTTGGTGTGTGCTCTGTGTGTGTGGTGGGCTCGTGGAGTCATGTGAATGGTTTTATATGAATAAAAAAAGAAAACAGTTTCAGATTCGGCAGAGCGTGTTACATTCTTTCAAACAGTCTGCGGTTGTCGCCTATGCGCCATGTAGGCAGCATTTTACGCACACACACACACACACACACACACGTTCAGTCTAACATACATCTCCAGTCTCTCACACAAAGAGACGAATGTGCCTTGGCCATTTTTCCACATTAAAAAAAATATTTCACATAGCACGTGGTGATGACGAGGAGAGATATAGGTGAAGGTGCGTCGTTTCCTAATTGTTATTCATTTTGTCTTTTTTTTTTTTTAAAAAAAGGGGGAAAAAAAAAATACATATTCGCTTGAGTTTTATTGAACAGTCTCAGTAAAGTCCCGCGATGCCCCCTTGTTGTCTGTAAACCAATTTCAAGTCCGTGTTGTAGGTGTCGCTGTTGACCACGTCTGCATCCGCAGTACGAGCGCGTGCGGGGGAGAGGAGGCTGCGTCTCAAGGCCATTTTCAAATCTCATTGGTGGGCTTGTCATGTGGTCGGGAGGCATCCTGACTTACACGGAGATTGTTTTTCCTAGATATGTCAGCTTACAAAGGACATCTCTCTCCTCTAAAGAACTTAACCCCCAAAAATGTCCTTCCCCAGTAGCTCTCCTGCGGCAAATACATTTTTAGTGGACTCCTTAATTGGTGCTTGCAGGACGGACAGCTTTTACTCCAACAGCAACATGTACATGCCGTCCGGCTCAGAAATGGGAACTTACGGAATGCAAACCTGTGGACTCCTGCCGTCTTTCGGCAAAAGAGGGGAGGTCAACCACCAAAATATGGGCATGAGTGTCCACTCTTACATACCTCAAATAGATAACTGGACTGATCCGAGTAGACCCTGCAGAATAGAGCCGTCCAATCAGATGACAAACTGTTCATTTTCACAGAGCATAAAGGAAGAGAGTAACTGCTGCATGTACTCCGATAAGAGAGTGCAAAAAGTGAGCCTGACAGAAGTCCCCGCATATTCTAATGTTGTTCCCGAGTCCTGTCCAGTCGATGGTCCTGAGATCCCGGTTCCGGGCTATTTCAGACTGAGCCAAACTTATGCGAACGGGAAGCATCAGGACAACTACTGCCATGAGCCGCCGAGTCCAAACCCAACACTGATGCAGCTCAGCCGGCTTACCCCGAAACCGCAATCGTCCTCGTCTACGTCGTCGTCTTCTTCTACTTTTGCAGATGCGGAAAAGAAAAGTGACCACGTTCAGCAAGAACCAGAGATTTCAAGGACTCCGGTGCCCGTAGAAAGTCCGGATCCCAAATCCAACTCTGAGGAGAAAAACTGCTCCATGGAAGCTTCTGTGTCCAGTCCTGAGCTGCAACACAAGGAAGGGAAAGGTGGGTTGGCTACAATGAAAGCTTTTATCTTGTGGCGCTGTGCTGAGAAGGTTCCAGCATCATAAAACCAAGTATAAAACACAAACAACCCTAAAGTCGTAATGTTTAATGAGAGTCTTTCTCAGGTTGCAGTGATAGGCAGCAGAGAATGTTTTTACCATGCAACATGCAGACTGTGTGTGTGTGTGTATGTGTGTGTGTGTGTGTGTGTGTGTGTGTGTGTGTGTCAGTCCCTTTCACCTCACATAGGCTGTTTCAATTAAAATTATGCGTTTTCTTTATAAACTCCACAACCGTTTTGTTTAGACACATTGCAGAGCTTTTAGAATTTAAAAATCTATAAACTTAACACGCGCTGGTATGTTTTATCATATTTCTTGTATCAATTGGGGAAAAAAATCAAACCATTCAAGGTGAATATCTTTTAAGAAACTGGTGCACATAATGCTGCTGCAGCTTGTAGTTCAGTCTGTATCTTAACTGCTCATCTAATCACAATCACTGTGTTTAAAAATGTTTCAGTTTAAATGGATAAATTGAACAATTTAATCAAAGGTTACGTTAATTACAAGTCCATATTTTTGTTAAATGAATGTGTGTTTTATAATCACGTGTCAAGCTGTGTTAGAGATATAGTCCTGGTGAGCGGTTTGATCAGTTGGGGTTTCATTTAATTTTTCTTTTATTAGTGGTGGACTGTACGTGACTAATAACATCCCCTGGTTATTATTTATACTGAGAAGGCGTTAATACAGTGTGTTATTTCCCAGAGGTGAAATGTAAAAGCAGCAGGTGAGGTTTTTTTTTTTTTTTTTGGCCCAGGGCTGAAGCTCAGCTCAGTTCACTGACTTCTGTCTCTACTTTTTTTCCTCTCTCTCTCTATATATTTTTTTTAAATTCTTCTTAATTTTTTCAGAGTGTAAGAATGACACCCCGACAAGCAACTGGTTGACAGCAAAAAGCGGGAGAAAGAAAAGATGCCCCTACACAAAACACCAGACCTTGGAGTTGGAGAAGGAGTTTCTCTTCAATATGTATCTGACCCGAGAGCGCCGCCTAGAGATCAGCAGGAGCGTCAACCTGACCGACAGGCAGGTCAAGATCTGGTTTCAGAACCGCAGGATGAAACTGAAGAAAATGAACAGGGAAAACCGCATCCGTGAACTGACCTCAAACCTCACCTTTTCGTGAGCCTGCATGTCTCTGCGGTTAGCTATCTTTTTATTTCAGTAATTTCTCTCATATTCAGTTTGATGCTTTTGGTGGCATTGGACGTTTTATCTTCAATTTCAACGAAACTGTGACTATAAATATAAATATATAAATATAAGCCATTTTAGTACTTTGTGTGACGTCGCGTATATATTTTTTGGTTTTATGTTATCACAGGGTAACACGTATATTATTATTATAATTATTATTATTTTTCGTCTTAAATTATTGGAGAAGTAGATTTCTTCCGTCTGCCAGCAAAAACACAAAAAAGGAACAAAACATAGATATTTTATTGTGTGGGAGATGGCGGGCTGTGCGGAAAAGATGTTACTTTATTTCAGTCATGAAAGCACATTTTAATGTCGTGTAGTGCAACATTTGTTTTGCAGTAAGTGCAAGCCATTTTGCTAAGTAGTGAAATATTTCTAAGGAGGGCTTTAAAGTGGCGGGGAAAAAAACAAAACAAACCAATGTTAATCTGTGAATTTACTGCATGTTTGTGGCATGTATCTTGCAATAAATAGATTGTCAAATAAGCTCGTATTCTCGTTTTTTTTTGTGATGTCAAAGCCTGGTCTCTGTAGTTGCCTGTTTTTGTCTTTATTTTAATTTCAGTGTTAAATCAGTGTCAAAATCTGGTGCTGTTGTTTTGCGGTGATTCAGGCACTTGTTTTGTTTTATTTCATTCTCTTGTGTGTGTGTGTGTGTGTGTGTGTGTGTGCGTGTGTGTGCGTAAAAACCAAGGACGAACGGAGCCAAGAAAAATCCAATTTTGTAAAACGAAGCGACGAAGCTATTGCACCTGAATGTTCATGTCTAATAAGTGTGTGTGGTTTTCTAATTTCACTGATTGTTTGCAATCCACCTCTAACGTCATTCATTTGACGGTGGGGCCTTCAAACTTGGAAAAAAAAAACGTTTGCGGGGCCACACATGCCGTTTTTAGATGTTAGTAATATCGTTAGTGTCTGATTACACCTTCTTCAAATAGACCCCACCTCCTTGAAGACAAATAGAAAACTACGTGACACATATTTGTCAAATTAGAAGCACAAAAAGTGACTAAAATAGTCTAAATAAGAAACTAAATATAGTCCAAGTGTGTCTTTGTCGTTCATTTCCATTTCCAGTCGCCTCGTCCTGCAGCAGCAGCAGCAGCAGCAGCAGCAGAGAGGCGGGGGTCCGCGTAATCAAATAAACATGGTGCTGCTTTTATTTCCAGGCCTGTTTTGTGACTAAACTAATAGTCTATAAGGAAACCATCAGGCGGGGGTAAGTTACGTTCAAGCACAAACTCAAACTCACAGGCGAGAAACGGCTCCTCGCTCCTTACGACAGACTTCACACAGGCCTCAACATCAGCCACGTTACGCTTCCTCTTAACGTGCAGAAAAAAACAGACACTTAACAACCTCTATTTTCTCATTATTTATAACGATATAACATGGAACTGCTGAACTCGACCTCTAACGTGAGTCTCTGTTGTGTCTTTCAACATGTTTCCTAACACTGGAGGTCAGCAATCTGCTTCATGTGTGCAAAAATGAAAATATATACACACACATATATATACTAAAAACACTTTACTTTAACTTAGATAAATGTATGGTACCTTTAAATTATACATTTCAAACAGCAACACACGGGTTGACTTTGCCTCTCCGCGTCTTTCTTTTTTTTTATTGACGGCATGTATAATCACACGCACCTCATAAAACATTTATTGATACATAAAGACATTATTGCTCTCCTTTGAATGAATACAATAATTTTCACAACTGCCGTTTCCTGCTTTAACTTTTAAAATTGAACCCAACCCAGAAAATATGTTTCCTCGCCGAAATATTAACAATGGATTCACCGCATTGTGAACGGAAATGGCGTCTGTTATTTTACAGCATGTTATTACATCTATTTTACGAGGATAGCGTAAGTCTATAAAGCATTTTACTAGCATTGAGGGTATCAGGACGATATTATAAGAGTTTTCTCAAACATTAAGATGCAGGGAATCCGCCTCAATGTGTGTGTGTGTGAGTGTGTGTGTGTGTGTGTGTGTGTGTGGGGGGCAAAGTGTCTTATTCCCCTTTTTTTTCTTGTATTGTTGCAACATCCTGCAGCCACAAGCTCATAAGAAACAGGGAGGAGAAGAAAAAAAACCTATCTGCATTTAAGCTGTCTGAACGATTGTTTTCCCCCTCCAGTCACATCTGATGGGGCTTTTTATTATTTGTGAAATGAAAAGCTAAATTAAACCTGACGAAAAAAAAAGAACCGAGAGAGAGCAAGGGCAGGATTGATTTACTCGCTGTATTGGTAAATATGACCACGTGATCCATGTAACCAATCCCTGTAGATGCAGGCCAGCAAAAATACTATGATTGTTCATAGAGAGAAGCTTCCCGTAACAGTGCAACCCTTATTATATGAGTAGGAAGAGATCAAAAATGTCTTCCAGTGGTACTCTCAGTAACTGCTATGTGGACGCTATAATGGGGCAGGAGCCGGAGGATGTGTACGGTGCTCGCTTTATTCAGGCTCCACACACGGTGACCCCGAGGCCGTCAGGTGCCGGGGACAACGCGGACTTCTCCTCTTGCAATTTCGCACCAAAGTCCGCCGTTTTCTCGTCGTCTTGGTCCTCGGTTCACCCGCAGGGGATTTATCATCCGTATGTGCACCACCACCACCACCACCATCATCAATCCCATCTGCCCGCTTCGGACGGTAGATATGTAGGCGTCCGCTCCTGGATGGACCCAATCTCCAACCACGTTTCTTTTGCCGGATTTCACTCTAGCGGTCGCTCGTACGGGACAAAGCCCGAAGTCTTAGCGCCTCAGAAATCCGCGTCAGAGTGCGACACGTTGGAGCCAGAAAGTGCTCGACCGCTCGCTGGAGAATTCGCTTGTGGAGTATCGGAGTGTCCAGAAAAAGCGACCAAAGAGCACAGTGGAAGTGAGCTTTCGAGCCATAGCGAACCCAAAGAGGAGAAACAACAACAACTTGACCCAAGTAAGTAAACGGAATAGCCGGTCCTGATTTACAGCCCTAAGAACTGTATGAGCTGGGTGTGTAAAACTGGAGGTTTTACTAACCTATAAAAGTGTCTCGTACTATACCGCGACTCGGGAAGGGGAAAAAACCCGCCCTGTAAGGGTTATTACAGGGGATCCTAAACCTTTTCATGGCACAGGACACCTAAAATACACACACATTGCTCAATTTTGATACGTTTTTCTTACTTAAGGCGATAGATTTCGGCCTCATTCACTCTCTCCTCTTTAGAAACAAAATCGATTATTAAATTTATCAAAAATAAACAACATTTACTTATGTTGCTTTTATTTCCCCTTTGGTATCATCTAACATCCAAGACCATTTCTTTTTTTAAAGCGATTATACATTAAAGTTATATTTAAACAATTTCCTCATCACATGTGTCTTCACTTCACATGTGTCTCTCTCTCTCTGTTTTTTTTTTTTTCAGACAACCCTGCAGCAAACTGGATTCATGCACGTTCAACGAGGAAGAAGCGATGCCCGTACACTAAGTATCAGACTTTAGAGCTGGAGAAGGAATTTCTCTACAACATGTATTTGACAAGAGACCGACGCTATGAAGTCGCTCGCATACTCAGTTTAACGGAGAGACAAGTGAAGATCTGGTTCCAGAACAGGAGGATGAAAATGAAGAAGATGAACAGAGAGAGGAGCAGCAAGGATCAGCTATGAGTTTTTATTTTCCCAACGTTTGTACCCACAGAGGAAACCATCTGAACAGTGACTTTTATTTTTTATTTTTGGTAGAAGAATCTGGAACCAATTATTTTTATTTCATTTTTCTTTTTCTTTTTTTCTTTTCTTTTCTTTTCTTTTTTTTTTTTAAATCAAGACATCATGAGTAGTAAATATTGAGTGTCAGTGTCATTGAACAGATAAAGTATCACATGTGCAGATGTGGGTTAGTCCTGGTGCAGACTGGTACAGACAGGATCTTTATCCATCTGAAATGTTCAAAGTGTACATGTCCACGCAGTTTGTCAGATATGTAAAAAAAAGAAAGAAAGAAAGAAAGAAAGAAAAAAAGCACCCTCCCCTCCTCCACCACCCACTCCCCCTCTTTTCCGCAGTAGGAAAACGTGCCTATATGTGTATTGCTTTTTTTTCTAAAAAAAAAAAAAAAACCGAGAAAAATAGTTGTTAAGAATTTGGAGTTGTATATAAAACATTTTCACAGCTAAACTACATGTGGTGCTGCTGTCTGTGTCGAATCACACGCGTTTAGATGCTGCATCTGAAGCCGTGAACACTTCAGGTGCTTGTGTTCAAAACCCCTAAATAATTACTAGTTTTTACTAGTATGAGGGGAAAAGCAAAAAAAAAAAAAAAAATCTTTATTTAATCTCAAACAACAGCGACAAATATAAAACGTGATCATTTATTTTTTTTTTTTAGCTTTAACACATTTTTACAGCTTCTCCTCCTGATCGTTGCTGCTACATTGATGGTTTTTCATTTGATTTCATCAAATTAAACAGGATTCCCTGAGGCCTTGTTTTACGCACTGACTCCACATCAGATGTGTGCAGGCACGTAATACCTACAACCTACAAAAAACGTAAACCAAATGGAATCAAAATATAAAGTCAAATCCTTCTTTTGCAGCCAGAAAATGTTTAAATTTCAACTTTTCAACGTTTCTTAAACATCGGATTTGAAAAGTAGCAGCGCGAGTAATAAAGTGTTTACGACTGAGAGAGGTGTTGCAGCGGATTTCCAATTTATTGTCCAACTTGTACGAATAATTACTTTAAAGCAGGAAGAAACGTGGTCCAATAAAGCTATAGAAATGGCTAGACGTCTGGCCTAAATGAGTTTATGGGTCCGGCCAGTAATTACACTCTCCTTTGAAACCCCCTTTTCTTTGGCGTTTGCGTCTGTTGCTGACAAACAGAATGTGGACACTTTTCCTCAGGGTGTCTGGTCGATGAATTGTTTTTTAGAGGAAATCACCCCCCAACTTAATGGTCACGTTTATTCATCAACTCCACTTCCCACGGATAGAAAAAAAAAAACTTCACTTTGACTGGTGTCCGAAGGAATCTTATAGGTTTTTTTTCATTTGTAAAAAACACTGAGCTCTGATACGTGTCCCTGTTTGAGCTCACACAAACCTAAGGTGAAATATACCTTCATTATTAATTTATCTGTCCTGAAACTTGTGTAAATAATCAGCAGTGGTAAACAAAAATAAAAGGTGAAGCTTTGAATAGCCAACAATCTGGCCCTGGTTGAAGATCACAGTGGCGCTAGAGGGCGATATTGTCCTTTTAGTCTCAGTTACAACTGTTCGTTCACAGCTGGAACGTGAACACAACACATGGAAAATACCACAGTCAGTGAATTTATGAAATCATTTTTAAATGAATAAAAACGTATTGTTTAAAAGGGAAAAAAAACACAATAGTATAGTCTTATAAAATATAATCTTCTCTGATTGTGAACTCAAGTAGAAAAGTCTGAGTTAATATTTTCAAACACGAATCAAACTAATTGCTGAGCTCAATCAAAACTACATGAATACAAGAGCAACAAAAACTACCCGAAATCTCGAATTCATATTTTTAATAGTCACTTGGATTTTTTTTAAATAACTCTTATTGTTTGACCGCATAAAATGACCTCGTAGGAAACGAAACCGGTTTGTCATAATTTACAGTACAAAAACAACAAAAAGACAACTTTCTCAAACACCTCCCACCTCAACTCTCCTTCCTTGTCTCTGCCTGTCCTGAACTTGACAATATGATTTAATTTTTTTTTTTTTTGTTTATATTTTGAAGGGGGCTTTGTGCAGCGATGTGTACAATCTTCTCTCCCTCTCGTTTCCGCAGCAGAGTCTCTGTAGCCTGTAGTGATGTAATGAAAATGTCGATGACAGACTAATATTTCATGTAAACTCTCCAGTGGCTCCGAAGTTACCAAACATAACAGCGACTCTCTGTCGCCTTCTGCTTTATTCATGTTGATCTTTTTTTTCTTTTCTGTTGAAATCACTGACATAAACACAGCGTTAAGAGTTAAAGTTGAAGCACAGAGGTGGTGCTCTGTGGGGCCTTGGGAAGGAAATAGTCTACATATATATATTTTTCCTGTTTCCAAATGGCACAGCCTTGTCTTGTTACAGCACAATCATTACTGTAATTGTTAAATCAATTAAATAACCTATTTTACGTTTAATTGGAACAATTGACAACAGGATTTTATATAAGTTTATCACCCAAAACTGGAGAAAAACACACGTTTAATACACATTTATTGGTGCATCTGAAACCAGATTATAAGGCTTTTAAACCACATGGTTCTTCTGTGAAACATTAAATGAAAACGCTCAGTTTAACCTGCTATTTTCTGCACGTTTTTTTGCTGCAGTTTGCGGATCAGATTAGGGAAAACGAGGCGCACCCTTCGCCGTTGTGCGTCCTTACTGACAACATTACTTTTCGCCTTCGCCGTTGAATGTGATGATTGTCATGAGGTTCAACACATATTTAAAGTAAACACCGACGACCAAAACGTTGACAGCCAACGGCGGCGCTCAGATATCAGTGGATGGAGCCAAAAATAATAATAAAAAAAAGAAATATTGAAACAATTAGAGGAAAAACCTTGAACTGATTATTTGCGTCTTGATGTGACATCTTGATGCACTGAAACTACATGTGTGATAAGTCCAGCGGCATATAATCACCATTAGGAGCCTGTCGGTGTTGAAAACATGACCCCAGGGTGAAGATGTTCTGCTCTTTTTTTTTTTTTTTTTTCTTTGAAAATATGTGACCGCAAAATTTCACACTGTTTACACGCTCACCACACTAAGTGGATTAAAGATTTTTCTTTGATAAAAGAGAAAGATAGGATTAAAATCAGCGCGGAGGGGGGATTTCTGTCACATCTCCACATCCATGCAGTCATCAATCCCTCACTGTATACTGTTATAGATGGTCATGTGCCTCTTTCCTAACGAGGCCACGAGTGAGGTCAACTATTTCACCCTTTTGCTATTAGCTGCAGTCATGTTACAGCCGTAGATGCTTTGTTGTTCCATATCTACACGCTCTGTGTCCACTGTTATTTCTGCCAGGGGTGCACGTAGGCCAGGATGTAATGGCTGTGAAAATGAGCTGAGAGTCACGGATTTGGGAACAAAATCCCAACCCCTTTCTAATGATAGGACTTTATATTTTTTATTTTTACTTTTATTTTTCTGGAGTAGTGTTTAAGTAGGAAGCCGTGGTGCGTTTTAATGTAACTCAGAGAAAAATGCGTGTAATGTATCTGCGAAGAGAAAAGAAAGAAAACCCATGGGGTGTATTAAAAAGTTTCTTGTGGTTATTACTTAAAAGTGGACGAATATAAGTGTGTGTGTGTGTGTGTGTGTGTGTTTGGATCGGCTCCATGTTGCACCAACTGTTCATATGCATATTTGCAAATATAAATATACATATATTTAGTTGAGTCAAATATGCTGCACTTTATCTGCAACATTAAATCTCTAACATTTCCCCCCATGTTTATTTTCACTATTACCAACTCTGAAAGCCCCTGAAACTGTTGTGTTATTCTTTTTTTTCCCCAATAATGTCCCTTTTTTCATTATTGAACCAGCTCTTGTACTGTAAAAGTGCACATGGACCACAAACTGAGATACTCAAATAAATCTAATTCTAATTTTGAAACTTAAAAAAAAAAAAAAAACACCACTGATGTTTCTGATCCTTATCATCAAACCCACAGGCGACATGTTAACCAACAGACTGGTTGTTGTGTCTTTACATGACACCTATTAACACTTAAATGTTAGTGTTAAATTGTTTACTGAGATAATGAAGTCTTGACATCAGTCAGATCAGTGGAGGTGCACAGTCAAAACTAAATAAATATATCAAAGGATGTAATAGAAGTTTAGGTGTAAACCTAAAACACTCAGTGCTTAAAACAACACGTAAAACACTGATGAGGTATCCATGTTTGTGTTAAGTGCCAAGAAATCAGGCCGCACATAAACTCGAATTAAAACTGTGTGATAAGACTGAACCACAACATTTGAGCTTGAGTAGATTATCACATTAACATAACCTATACTTTCCTGCGAGGCACTTAAATTCGCTTCAGTATAGTCATAGCTTTTTTTCTGTTTTTTTTTTTTTTAATATTCATATTTCAGTTTTTTTTTTTTTTTTTTTTTTTTTTGACAAGTCTTTGGAGCTCACAACAAACCATACGAGCTGATGATTAAAACGCACATTTACAAAAACAAAAAACTAAAAAGATCATTTACAGATTATTCTTATGTACTAAAAGATATAAATAGATAGATAGATAAATAAAACATGGCGTCCTGCTTTTGTGGTGGTTGCCACATCTTTATTAGTGTGTTAGGTGTCTCACAGTGTTGCAGCTGTGTGCAATCGCCTGTCACAACCAGCTCTGTCTGAAATCTGCTCCCCCTCCTCCTCCTCCTCCTCCCCCCACCGACCCCACGCTGGCAACGTCTAGTTTCCTTTCTTATCACACCAAGGGTATTTATTTATTAATTTATTTATTTGTTTAATTGCTTAACTTCTATTTTTAAATTCTCACGAATCCCGTAAATACACATTATATGTTTAAGGGGTTTGTTGATACATTTACATACATATAGATACAATAAAATGGCTGAGCTATTTTGGCTAAATGCATGTGGACTGGTCCCAGAGTATTACATACTGGAGCTAACACTGTTCCTCCAGTGCAACGTGGCGACTCTTTCCATCTGTGACCTCCAATAAAAAAAGGCACTAACATCACGTTAGAAGAATGAGGAGACAAATAGTTTCGGATATTTGCATCGAGAGTAAAACCATGTTGATCCAGATTTAGTTTTTTTTTATTCTTCTATATCTCAATAGATTACCCTGACTGGACTAGAGTTTGGCTACTATACTGTCATAATGATCTCTTGCAATACGCACGCACACACACACACACACACACACACACATGCATACACACACACACACTCGCTAGGAGCCTATAAGACAGGAAACCAGAGACAGAGCCATAGCCTGGCTATAAATCGCACAGTGCTGACTCCGGCATGCCACCAGATGAACGAGAATGAAATGAAAGAAATTCCTTTTTTTTTGCTGCACAAATATTCACACGATCGGGACTTGCACTTTGCAGTATTTAGCCTTCTTTTAAATCTTGAGGGTCAAAAGTGTCTTGGAGGAAGAAAAAAAGAAGAATCATATGCTATAATTTATCTCTCTCCCTGGTTTTGTCTCTACGTATTTATGAATAACAGCAGGCCCGTGTAAGAGCGTGGAGAGAAAAAGGAAGGCGACGGTCTGCAACACGTTAATGCGCAGCTGCTGCAGGAGAAACGCTTATATCCGTTTAAAACCATATTCACTAGTCTGCAGCAATAATTGCGCATCAAAAAACACAAAGAAGGCCAATGTGATCGTTTTAGATGCATCAAACGTGGTCTAGTTTGTATTTTTTCTGTTGTTTTGGGACTGGTACGATTCATAATTAATCTTTAGAATTTAGCTAAATTTATCATGTGAGTTTATAGGGAATAAAAAAGACGAAGAAAAGGAAAAAAAAAGTGCATTAAAAAATTCAAAATGAATCAGCTGCCAACCGGCGCAAAAGGCTTTTATGTGTAATTTCTAATTAAAATAATGATTTTTTTTTATTGTGAACAAAACAAATACTGCTCTGTCATCACTGCTTTGACGTTTTCAACAAAATTTAATGTTTTTATTTAATTTTTTATTTTATTTTACGTTATTCCACAAAAAGAAAAAAAAGGTTGCATTTTGTTAAAGCTGAAACATTTCAAGGCCGAACTCTTTTGTTTTGAACTTTTAAGATAAAACATTTGATGGTTGACGAGTAGAAAAAGCAGAGAGAGAGAGAGGTGGAGAGAGAAACCTCTGTTTTTTTTTTTTTTTTTTTTTTTTTTTTTAGAGGGGCTTCTGCTATTATGCGCAAAGATGGGGAGAGTTGCTGCAGCAGTCGAAATTCCTTTTTGTGAGGGGACAATTTACAACTTGGTAATAGACCTTTTTATGTACCTCCATCGCCTGTCATTGGATGCCACTGGTCATGTGTGAGAGGCAAACGTCTTCATGGCTCTTTTCCTGATTTTCCCAGGCGATTTTTTTTCCCACTGCATTCTGCCTCTATGGTGTCCAAACCGATACGCCACGGTCGGCTTCTTAAAAAAAAAAAAAAAAAAAAAAAAAAAAAGAAAAGAAAGAAAAGATAATAAGAAAAAAAAAAAAAATAGCCAGTCATTCATTTTATAAAAGTGTGATCAGCACTTTATTTTTTTTGCGACACGATGCTTCAATTCCTCCTGGATGACAAGAGGGAAGCGTTTCAACTTTCAACAGACCGACTCATTTACACAGCAAAGCAGCTCTGGCTCTTCATAGCTTTATCAAAAATGCACCGCAAAGGTAAAGCTCAGAGAAGGAACATGGATTACCTCCCGGCTATAGGTAAGCTCGCTGTGCGCTAATGGCTTCTTATTTACGCTTGAGTGTCTGCATGTGAAGTTTGACAGCTTCCTGTTTCATTAGTCATGTAAATTAGCTGAGAGGGGGTAAAGCAGCTTCCAGGTAGTAATTTTAGTGGCTTTCACATGTTTCCAGGTGTGTTGATGTAAATTGATTTTGATGCTTTACCCTCAGAAAAGGTTTGTGATTGTTTTAGTGATTATTTAAGGGAAAAAAAAGGGGTTTTAAAGCTTTTTTTTTATGTCGCATGAAACGTTCCAGACATAAGCAGCTACATCATCAGATTGTTCTGAAATGGTTCATGTTTGTGTAAAATACCTTCATTGTGGCTCGTGCATCCTAATTTGGGATTATTTTAAAGATATGTAGCTGGTGTTTGAAATCAGACATGATGGTCTGAGCAGTGTTTTTTTTTTCCTAATGCAAGATACAACTCAGTGCAGTTATTCCCCCATGGTCGTGAAACAGATTTGAATTTCTAAGTAGCAATTAATGTTTTTATTTTTGAAAATTTGAAGCCTTTTCGTTTCGTTTCCTTCCATTTCTCATTACTCGACACTGAAGCCAAACTTAAAAGATTTTTCATCTGTTCAGCTCCCAGATCAGTCTGCGACGATGTGATGCAGCTTATTATATTATTTCCTCTCGTTTTTTAAGCTTAAAATGCTGCAAAAATAGTCGACACAGAACGAATCTGCTTTTCTGTATTCAACATATGCATGGCTGGCAGAAGAAGCTCAGTTTTCATAGCTGTGTTCAGCTGCCTGGAGATGGGGCCAACTGAACAAAGACAGTATTTCACTGTTGCCTGACAGGCAGCTGCGAAAGTATTTACAGCCTTACTGCAATGCGGCAAAATGGACCCTGGAAGAGAAAACAGGCACCAGTAAAAAAAAAAAAAAAACCTGAGGAAATTCATTCAGCATTCAGTCTTTGCTGTTAAATTCGATCTTATATAGATATCTTTTATCAATCCTACAAGTGTATGTATGTGTGTTTTAAAAATATAGATGTGTTATCAAGCAGAACAATATCTAATCGCAGGCCTTGTACACGTTTTAACAGCACTTTCCATGAATGGATGCGGTTTTAGCCTCTTCACCCTCATTCAAATAATCCCCAGACATTTAGTCCAGTCATGTTTTAGACTCTAATGAATTATTTTGTTACATGTTTAGAAAACACGTTTCTTTATATAAAGTTTTTTTTTTTTTTTTTTTTTTTTTTAACCCTGAAAGCATTTAACATATATTCATTTTTTATTGCTGTTATTTATTTAGGATACTCAATTTCTGAGTTTTGTTCGTTTTCCAGTCAAATTAACCAACTGATCCATCGACGGTTTAACGTCTCGTCAACACCATAATCACAAACTCTTTTATTTATTTATTTATTCATCTACTTTATGGGGAGTAGCATCCCCACTGCCAAACATGTCGATCTCCCCATCACAATCAGTGCCACATTCAGACCAAGTATCTACTAAATGAGGAGAGAAAAAGCTGAGAGATGTGTCCTCGTCAATTAACTGCAATCTCATTCATTCCAACAACTAAATTAAACCAAATGTTTAATTTATTTTACTGAAATTTTAACAACCCACTTGTTTTCTCTTAGACCTGCAGTTGATGAAACAACTGTTGAAATCAGCTGATTAGCAATTGAAAACGCATCCGAGTCAACAAAGTCTCGTAATATTTAACATTTCCAATAATAGAATAACCTGTTTGGGTAAATTGTCACTTTACAGAAGAGGAAACTGAAGGGGAAGTCGTTAAAATACCAGCAGAAGGCGCTGTTGCCCAACAGTCAACCTCCCTGTTCCCGTTCAACAGCCTTTTACTTGCACCTTCCTGAGCTCTGTGATTGGCTGAGACGCGGGGTCACGTGATCTGTTTCAGTTTTGAAAGTGTTTTCTTTAATTATTTGGTGAAAACCTGTGTGTGATAAGAATATGAGAGTGACTGCTGCAGCTGAAGGATCGATCAGTTTGTCATCACGCGAGGTCAGTGATGATGATGATGATGATGATGTGTGGAATATTTATAAGCATAAAGTGCATCATGTTGCTCCTGTAAGACAAATCAGTTGGTTACTGTCATTAGAGAGGTCTTTGTGTTAAAGATGCCGCACAAACTGCAGCTTCAGTGACACAAAGTGTGACACAGATCGTTGAGAGCTCGAGCTGTGCGCCTGACATCCTCCTCGTGACGAAGATGATGAATGAAGTTGAAGGAAATTGTCTCTGGGAGAGTAGTTAAGTCAAAGCTGATGGAGCTGCAGGTATGATGGCTATATTTTTAGACGTAAAAAAAAACCCTGAGCAGGAAATATATGTGCATTTTTTTCTAAAACACCCAGGAGGCCGCAGTTTTTTTTACTGTCAAATCATCTCCAGGGAAATAACTTTTTATGAGGACATGCATGTAAAAAGTGACAAGGCTTTGATTTGATGCCCTCACATTTATCATACCTGACCCACAGTGGCAACAGCCCAAACCTCAACCTCATCAGCTCTCAGCTCAGCTCAGTTTAGACAGGAAAAGAGAGGAGGAGCAAAAAGAAAAAAAACTGTGCTCTCTGGGATTGGCCCGGAAGAGTGAATGACATCAGTCTTATTGTGGCAGGTTCACTGGGGAGCGAGAGAGATCTGATGTATGTTTCGTTTTTATGTTGA
This sequence comes from Polydactylus sextarius, assembly GCA_016801845.1. Taxonomy (NCBI): domain Eukaryota; kingdom Metazoa; phylum Chordata; class Actinopteri; family Polynemidae; genus Polydactylus; species Polydactylus sextarius. The sequence goes on along the minus strand of CM028912.1, from coordinate 9,748,896 downwards.
CGCTTTGGAGGTCAGAAAATCATATTATCAGATGTGAACTGCGAGAAGAAATTCTTTAATTTGAAAAACCTGATAAGATCACGTGCAATAAAATGGAGCATGGAAGCATTAGAAGCTTGAGATATGCTAATTGCTACATTGTGGACATAAAAATTAAAGGGTATTTTAATTCTGTGCCAGTGTACCTCAATTCCCATTTGTATCATGGCGGTTTTAACCTCCCCGCAGCCTCCCAGCTTCCTCATTTCTACGACTTTTCCTCAGTGCACATCAGTGTAATCGGCGTTATTGAGTAAGTGCAACTCTGAGGATTATTTATGAGCCTGCGCGCTGTTGTGAATGGCTGTGAGGAAACACGTGATGCCATTAAACTTTGTTTTATGGCCTGAGACTTGACAAGCCAAAATATAATTCTCATTGTGTATTAGTAAGACCGTCCAGATGGGTTGGAATAGAGCTTCAAATTGGCAGAGAGCTGCACCGGGGCAGACCTCTCCCTCCAGCATGGATGCGTTTGTTGCGCGGTGTGCCATGTGTTGCGGTCTCTGTGGTAAGCTGTGTTTTTTTTTGTTATTATGCTCGGATGGGTATGGGCGTGTGATGTCATACGCATAGAGCTCGAGCTGTGTCGTTTCCTGCCTCTAAAAAGCTGCAACAGTGCGCGCTCAGGACAAACACGGAGAGCTGTAGGCCTGCTAATGTAGCTGCTGTGAGTTGAACTGTACTGATGTCTGTGTTTAAACTTGGTTTGAGTTTTAAAAACTAATAAAAGACTGATGTTTGCTTTGGACGCTGCTGCTCAAGTTGTTGCTGTGATTCGCTGCCATATAATTCAGTTACTTCACGTCACTGAGCTTCTCTATTTGCTTGTTGGCGGACGAATCAACCTGTTGTCACCAAACTGGTTTTATTTTTAAAATTTTGTTGAATTATCTTTAAAATAAACTTAATTAAAAGAACACAAGTTTATGTCCAGTTAAAACATTTTCTTTTGTTACATTTTTTTTTTTAGAATAATCAATAATTCGTGAGATGTGAACTACAATTACAATCTGAAAGCAAAGTGAGATGTATAAACCATAAAAACATCAGTGGTATTTTATAATGTATAATCAGTTTTTTATTTTTTCAATTAAAATTTTATTTATTTATTTATTTGTTCACGTCACGTGGCTGCTGCTCACAGGCCTAATACATCTGAGGCCTTTAAATTATTAATTTTTCCCCCAGTCATTGTTAAAAATCCAGCCTAATAATAGAATGTGTTTATTAAGAGAGATTTTAATCTTTATTTTACTTATCTACGTAAAAGAAAAAAAAAAAAAAACAACGCTCTTTTAATTCTACGCGATAATTAGATTACATAGGCCTCGTGCTCTTCACAAGAATCACAAGATGCCTTTTTTAATTGTAAAAAAAAAAACAAAAAAAACAATTGTATTGGAGGGAGAGAGTAGGGGAGGGTGGGGGTAAAAAAGAAGGAAGAGTTGAACTGAACCCAGTGAGTCTTTTCATTTAACTGAAGCCGCCAGGAAACGCTGACTTTATCATTCTTTTGTTTTGTGAATCTCGGCTTTGACCCGTCTGAAGGACTGAGCAGGGTAAGGTGAAAGACAGGTCAGCCTGTCTAACAAATATTGAAATGTGAAGTGCAAGATCAACGTTTTTCACATTATATTATCTCTTCTTGTGCTGTGATCCAAACGAATATTTTCAGGATTGGTTAGAACTTAAAAAGAAACTCACAGAGTAACGATAATAAACATCTCTGACCAAACCATTTTTTTTTACTTCGTGAGAACAGATGCAGCAACAAAAACAACAACAAAAAAAAAAAACGCACCAAGATCCACTTCCAGTGTTTCTTCTATCTGGTTTATTCTCATTTTTGTCAACTTTAAACGCTTTATTGTTTCAAGTTGATAATATTAATACTCCGTCCAGTGAATAATCAAACTCATCAGATACGTTTATTTCTTCTAGCCAGAAAAAAGGGAACATGACATCGTATGTTTGGCTCAAATGTTAGTCAAGCTTTTCCAGCTTTTCCTCTTTTTTTTTTGACGCCAGTCAAGTTTTACGCGCACAACAGATGTCACATTAACTCAGAACCTGGGATTAAAATTTCATAAATTTAATTTGACAGTATAAAGTGATTGGAAGCGTCTCGTTGGTCCAATAAGAATTCATTTAAGCCTCATAATGTTATCAAACCACACTTTTACATCTCATATATATGAGCAATTCAATTATATAACAGTATTTGGTGAATCTTTTTCATATTTAATTATCCGTTTTTTGTCAGTTTTTGGTCGGTTTGGACTTTAACATCTCTCTTTAACTAATTCTTCAGCTTTAATTCATGTGTAAAAGATGTTGGAGAGGGATTTGCAGTGGCTGCCATGGTGGTTTGGTTAATGGCTCACGAGGAATTGGTAAACTTTTGCACCCTTTGAGCTGTCAGCAGGACCTAAAATAATTGAACTTTTTGATAACTTTGTAAATGATTCGGTTTGACCTCGGTGGCCTCTGGCCTCATCATGCTGGCCAGTGGTGATAAACCTCACTATATTAGTCTGTTATCTGTGCGTGTGTTTATAGCGTTGATCCCTTAGTGGACTGAGGATTATCTTGGCTCTGAGCTGAAAACTGCTTGAGATTCTTTTTTAGAAGAAGCAGCTTTTTTTCTGTCTCCTTCTTCTTCTTAATGTGAACTTGGACTTTGATGGAGGGAAGGAAAATCACTGCACAGAAACCTGGGTTGACCTGAGTTATGTGGCTACTGGCTGATATTTTTCGTTCATTGTCCTTCTTTTTTTTTGTCATTTTTACAGCTGAAACTGTCAGAAACCTTTCTGGGTAGATGTAGCCCTTTAGGCCTACACTTTTCCTTTTCTCTGACGAGGTGCAGTTGAAGTGACATTTGAAGATGATGTGTGACCAGTTTGGATTCAAATCAACAACATAAATATTTGTTTAAAAAAAAGAAAAAGAGAGAAACTTAAAAGAATTAGAAGCTTGTGCGTGAGAAATGCATAAAAAATGGGAAATCACCAAAAACGAAAGAGAAAGCTGGTTCAGGAATGAAATGACACTCGGATATTATTCTAAGCTGTAATAAGACTTTTGCATCGCATGTTTTGCTCAGTCTGTCTGTTATTTCCTCGAGCAACTTTGTTTCTGTGATGAGAGGTTTTTTTTTTTTTTTTTTGTTTGGCTCATGTGCCCCACAAGTAAAAGTGCTGTGTGATTATAAGACTGTGAGTGGGCAGTGTCGCTTCCCGTCGTCTATATATACCCTGTAGAACCGAATTTGTGTGATAAAACCACAGTCACAGATTCGATTCTGGGGGAGTATATGGTCGATGAAAAAACTTCGATTTTTATTGGCTCATATCAAGGCCCTGATGTGTTGGTCAGAGGCTTCAGTGACAGTGATTCTGTTTTATGAACAGAGAATAAATGTGACAACACCAACACGCACTTCACAAGGAAACTAAGGGGGCTCAGGGCACGTTGAAACTCTATAGGCTCAAAGGAAATCTGATGCGAAGTGTTTCACGTGGAAAATCAACATAATTAGGAAGTATATTGTGTTTCTATTTAGCTTCAGTATGTTGGAATGAAATGGGTTTACTAAAAGAAACGAACCCTGAGCACACCCCAGCTGTAGCTTCTCTCTCCTGTGGGTCGTTTCTGTCTCTACATTATTGATTCCCAGAGGCGGCTGCTGTTGTAGCTGCTGCTTCTGCCTCCGCTGCTTCTGCTTCTTGTGCTTGTGCTGCTGTTGTTGGCCAATAGGCTCCTGAGACAGTTTTTTTTTCAAAGGGGATGGGAGCAGATGAAGAGATGAGATTCGTGTAACTTTTGGATGACCCCTTCTTGACAAAGACAGTGTCCATCAATTGTCCTCACTCATTATTCGCTGCTTTTATGCCAAGGGGCTTTTTGTATCTTTTGTTGGTTTCTCTGTTCAACACCATGCCTTCAAGTTAGACATTAGAAACTGATATACCTATACATTTTTTACATAATTTGGGATAAAACAATCTCATGCAACCCTCTGTCTTTAAAAAAAATACACTTTAATATTGAAGTGAAGTTAAATATTAAACGATGCGTATTTTTTCTTTGTATTTTTCCAGCTTGACTTTTTATTTTCCAAATGCGCACGCATATGTCGTTTTGTCAACATTTGCCATTTTTTTCTCCACACCAGGGTTTAATTTTGATACATCTTAAGTTCTATTAAATTGCTCTTAGTTGTATGTTTACTCGTGTGTGGACCAGCATCACCTCTATTGGCCGATCTGGTCACATGGTTCGCTAACTTTATTCAGTTGACACCAAGTAGGAGGGCTTTATGGAGGGAGGAAAAAAAGACAACTCGAGAAAAATTAGTATTTTCTACCTTCAGAAATTAATGGCCATGAGTTCGTATATGGTGAACTCTAAGTATGTGGATCCGAAATTTCCTCCCTGCGAGGAATATTCTCAAAATAACTATATACCTGAGCAGGGCTCGGACTACTACAGTACATCGCAGGACACAGACTTTCAGCATCCAGGGATCTACCCACGGTCAAACTACACGGAGCAGCCCTTCAGCTGCAACACTGTGCAGGACTCCACTGTGCAGCAGCCACGGGGTCATGTGCACGAGAGATCCAGCCACCCGAGCCCTTTTAGCGCACAGACTGAGCAGGGCCCCCCGGTCCAAGTGTCCGGACCCCGGACTTGTGGACAGCAGCAAAACACAAAGAGCCAAAATGGGATACAAGCCAAGCAGCCTGCAGTAGTTTACCCCTGGATGAAGAAAGTCCACGTAACTACTGGTAAGATTTCTTCCTTCTTCTTCCTCTTCATCTTCTTCTTCTTCTTATGCACCAACTGAGACCTGCAGTTTAGAAATCATTCAGTGTAATATTTATGGGAGTCTTTGAAAGGCCTCGCCAATTACACAAGTCATAAATTTTTATAGCTCAGGAAATAGGCCGCTAGGTGAGCGCCTGAAAGCTCCTGAAAAACACATATTGACCGGTTATAATGGTGCTTAAATCTGCGTCAAATCTGCTTAAATTCAGTTCAAATCAGTCATTATTTCCTGCTCTCGCTTCTTCTCTTGTGAATTGTCTTAAAGTTTGAGCGCCCCGGGTAGAGACAGGGAGAGAGAGAGAGAGAGGGAGAGGGAGAGAGGCTACTCTTGTATTGTTTTTGCCTGCATGCTACACTGGCCACATTTGGTGACTCTTTCTTCTTCGTCTTCTTTCTGTCTTTCTTTCTTTCCTTTTTTTTTTTTTTTTGGCTTTGTTTTCTTTCTCAACAGTGAACCCAGATTACACAGGATCTGAACCCAAACGGTCCAGAACAGCTTACACCCGGCAGCAGGTTTTGGAGCTTGAAAAGGAGTTTCATTTTAACAGGTATCTGACCAGGCGGCGGCGGATTGAGATTGCCCACACTCTTTGTCTCTCCGAAAGGCAGATTAAAATCTGGTTTCAAAACAGACGGATGAAATGGAAGAAAGATCACAAACTACCCAACACCAAGGGCAGATCTGCACCAGCCTCCAGTCATCTGCAAAGCATTCAGAAGGATAACCAGACTGATATCACAGCATTATAAGAAAGGAGGAGGAGGGGGTGTCATATCTTTAGAAGTTAACTGTACATAAAAAGACAGAGGTTGCATCTGACTTTTTTTTTTTTTTTTTGCATGGACTGATGTCGTTTTTAGCCATCTTATATATATATTTTTTAATTTAACAAACAAAACAAAACAAAACAAAAGAAGACCCCAGCAGTGTTGACTCAAGAGTGAGTCACAAAATCAATCACTGAGAGGTTTGCAAGTTGAGCCTTGATTCCTTGTTTTAATTCCCGCCTCAAAGAGAACACAAATACATCCAAACTTCTTATTTTTTGGTGCCCCCATTTTTTTTTAATTTAATTTTTTCCTTTATTTTATTTTTTTTGCTTTAATTTTTGGGACGTTTCAACCCTGAGGACATTTAATGAACAACCACGGCTGATGATTTCATGGATTTAAAACAAAATGTCTCGACTCCTTCTCACGTGGATTCACGCTGTTTTTTTTTTTTTTTTTTTAAGTTGTATCATCTTTATTTAGACAAAAAGGGGAAACCCTTCGTTCAAACACACACACACACGCACTAGAGGTTATTTCAGTTTATTTCTCCTGTTGAAACTTCACATTAAACGCACAATAAATACATATATATATTTAAAATATATATATATATATATATACATATACAAATATATATACTTGAAGCAAACATTATTTGCATAGAGGCACGCCAAACACAACTCAACCTACTTTCGTAAATTGCAAAAAAAAGGACCCGCTGAATATTTCAGTTTCAGTTACACGTTTCTTTGTGACTTGTATGTTTTTTAACTTATTTTGTACAATAAAGCTTTGAAAATTTTCTTAGCCTAAATATTCTTCCCATGAAGCAAGACATTCCTGTGTGCATACTATTCTGAGTGCCCTTATAAATCTCTCCTGACATCTTTGTAAACAGTGTACATTTTCAGAGGCTCTCTCTCTCTCTTCCTCTCGTTCTCTCGTGCCATTTGAAACTCTTAAAACAAGAAAAAAAAACGATCATTTTGTTTCCTGCATGGCATCGAATTGATATTGGATGTTCAGAAAAAAAAAAAAAAAAAAAGATTTAAAAAAAAAAAAAAATCCGGAATATTTAGGATTTTAATTGTTGATTTTTTTGTTTTTATTTTTCTTCTGTTGTCTTGATATGATTTTCACGTCATTATTTATTTGTTTTTATATAAAAAAAAAAAAACGTGTAAATTTCCGTATAGCACACATACAGTTTTAATTAAAAAGAAGTATTCGTTAAACTTTAATTAATCTTAAAAAAAATGATAATAATATGTTTAAACTCTTGTGCATTATTAGCATGGCTTTATGCAAAAGTTTTAGTCTTAGTTAATGTGGGAATATTATAGTTTTATTTTTATTTTATTTTATTTTTTTAAATTCTATTCATTTACACCAGGCTAACCCAGGGGGGCTTTCACGTCACGTTTCAAAGACAGATATTTCTTGTTTTATACCGTCATTGTCTTCGAAAGAAAAAGAAAAAAAAAAAGCCCAGAAGCTCCCCCAGTATGAGGAGGTCTTCTCTGTGAAGTCTTCACGATGAGAGGAGTTGAAAAGGTATTTCAACCGAAGGTCGACAAAAGCAGCAGTGGCAGGTTCATCCAGGGGACACATTTCAGCCGCAAGGACTGACCCCAACACCCCTGACCCGCCGGACAAGCAGCATTTTCTCTCCCAGGCGCTGTTCGCCTTGGGTTTTTTTTTTTTCTTGCAGGGCTCCTTCATACTTTAAGGGAAAAAAAACAAAAAAAAAAAAAAAGAAAGAAAAGAAAAGAAACCCCTTCAAAGAATTCAAAAGTAAGAGTCAGTTGCGTGAATTCTAGTTTTACACGTGTTTAAACAGTATTTATATGAGGCGCAGCCACCACCACCCCCACCACCCAAAAAAAAAAGGTTCTGATTTGTGCATTTGTCTCCTCATGTCAATACGCAACGTCTTTTTTGGTTTTATTTTTGTACATGCTTTCTACCTTGTATTGTGCATTGAGATGTGAGAAGTATATTGGAAACGAAAAATAAAGATTTCTACTGATTATGCATTTAAATGTTTGCAAAATGCACTTTTGTCGGGGGATTTTTTAAATGTTTATTTCATTTTTTTTACTTGAGAAATATTTTGAGTGTCAGGGAAATGCATTTCCCGTAACCTACTGAGATTTTTTTAAAAAATATTTATTTATTATTTCCAGGGTTTTCTCAAAACTTTTTATTTTTATTTAAGTACATTGGTTATTTAATGTTGTGTCCTTTTTTTTTTTTTTTTTTTTTTTTTTTTTAAAAGGACCACTTTTGGTGAGAAAACAGATTTTTTCTCCCTCACTTGTAACAAGAATGTGGAGCCATATGGAGCTCTACCTCCCTTTTTTCACAAAACATACACAAATGCACCAAACGTGCGCTGCTCGGGTTAGATTCAGCCTCGTCTCCTGTCAGGTCTGATGGTTAGAGGCAAAACTGTGTTATTTTTTAGAGAATCAGTGAAGCTTGTAGTCCAAAAAATACCTAAAAAGGGTTTGTTGTTCATCCGTGTCTTTATTTTCTCTCGTTATGGTTTGTCTCAAAAGGAACGCTTGCTGTGCGTAAAAGCAGAAGCTCGTGGAAAAACGCGTTGTATCTGAGTGGATCTTGAAGCCTGATTGTGTTTTACTAAACCAAAAAAACGGCATTTAGATATGTTAAAACAAAAACAAAACTTTGACTTAACTCTGGACTGTGATTGAAATGTCACATAAATCTAAATGGAAGTCCACTTGGGATGATAAAAACCCAAACTGACGAAGAAAAACTTTCGTCAAAGCTCCAAAATACGTATTACGCCACATTTATCAGCGCTTTGGTAACATATACACACATGAAACATATATCACCATATACAGAGTTGATCTGAAACCTCTTTTCACGACTTTATTGAAAACGACCCAACGCAACACTGACCTTCGACCTCCCTCCACATTACAGGATCAGTGCTGATCTAAACAAAAGTGGCCATAAACAGACATATGGAGAGACAATCTGCAGTCTCACATTCAGCACTGTTTTCATCCCCAGTGACCACTGTCTGATCCCTGCTGACCACAGGCGGCCCCCGTAGACCTCAACACACAACATTATACCCAGTGTTTCTATATATGTGAACAATACAAGCGTGTGTCATATGGATTCAGAGAGAAGCTGAGACAAAGTGATGCTACCAATCCACCCTCTTGTCATAAATGATCTGCACATAGATGCTGAAGAGAGGATGAGAGAGGTGGGGGGGTTGGGAGGGGGGTTGTATAGGGGAGGGACTGACAATTGGACAACTAACCTACCCTCATATACATTACTAGTCTTTTGTGTTGCTTATTTATTATTTAAAAGCCGTTTAATATAAAAACCTGGCTGTCGTAAACTCTTAATAGTAACGTGAATTGGAAATAAATATATCATAACAGTTTTCCCCCAGCTGTTATCAGGTCAGAGCAGCCTACTACAACGTAGCCACACTGACCTACATGTCTGAACAGCAATAAATGGGAGCCAAAGGCAGTGCCATTTTCAATGACACTGCACCCAGTGCAGGAATACAACGTCGTTGCTCTCCATCCGGCCATATTTGATTTCCAGCTGGTTTCGCAGAAGCCTCTCCGAGCCAGACAACCCCCTAAGATATATTAAAGTGCGCTGTCTGCATTCAGAGATATAATCCAGAGACTATACCACTCCGCTCTCTGTTCTCGACCACGTGATTGTCTAAATAATTAATGCAGCACGTCCCCCTAGAAACACGGCGTCGTCATTAATCGCAAGGACTCTATCAGACTTGAAAACTGAAGAGATCCCCCAAGAAAATAATATCCGATACCCGGCGCAACCGTAGTCCCGCACTTTAGCAACAAATCCGAACCGATGGATGCTTGGGTAGGTAAATATTTCAGAATTTTTTTTTTCTCTCTCTCTCCATGTTGCCCGAGCTGCTAAATGACGATATCAAATGTCGTGATATTTGATAAATTGCTCCCTTTGATGTGTGAGCTCTGAGCACAACTGTATATGCTGTGGCTAGTCGCTGTCTGCATGTCTGTTTTTTCATAGAAACATTTCTAGGAATTGCGTTAGAAATGGTTGAATTTTTTATTTGAGGGGGGGTTGCTGTTTTTACGCATCTTGAATGGGACTGATGGAGTAAATGGTCAAAAAAAAAAAAAAAAAAAAAAAAAAAAACGAAACACTGGACACTGACATGTATTTATGGATGCTCACTCTGTATAAATGCTCTTTCGGATAAATAGCTAAGTGTGACCCTCCTCTACAGGGCCCATTAATTCTTTATCTTACAGTCTATTTCACATTTGAGCCAAATTTGGATCAGTATTTTTTTAAGGAGGGGAACTTAATCATTTATTTTTGCTAAGACACATTATTGGAATTAAACATCTGTGTGTCTGATTTGCTAAATAGAAATGAATATATCTTGATTCATAGTCGTGATTTCTATTACAGAAATAAATAACAGGTTATTCATCTTCTGTTTTTTTTTCCTTCTTCTTTCTTTCTTTCTTTCTTCTTATTTTTTATTTCTTTAAAAAATACTTCCAGGGACAGTGAGCTTCTGCTGTTTTTTATTGTTAAAGGGGGATGATCTTATTTTGATTTCTTCGAGGTAGTGGGAGTTTGGGCAGCCTGACAGATCTGCCTCCTTGTAAATCATTCTCAGTAATTCCTGAAAGGGTGCGAGGCTGTTGGGGGGCCGGCCGAAAACTGTAAATCTTTCACTTTTATTACCCTCTGAACATATGCTGCGACGCTACAAGACTTGCATCCCTTCTTCCTCTTCTTCTTCTTCTTCTTCTTCTTCTTCTTGTCCTCAGCAAAGATAACCCACCGCTAAAATAGAAAGCAGCCGACGCTTTCTGCGGCTCCAAATCTTCCTCTTTCAATCCAACCTCCTCTTTTTTTTTACTTCCTCCTCTTTCCAACACATTAATCCTCTTTCATTTATCAAACCGCACTTTTATTTTGTTTATTTCGCTTTTAACGTTTCTTATTTCTCTCTTTCTGGGATTGATACTAATAGTGAAAACAACACAGGAGAGAAGAAGACGTGTGTCTCTCTCTCACTCTTTGTGTTTCAGCAGAGTGTGAAGACAGACACAACAAACAAAAGATGATGGTGTGGTTTATTTGAATACAATCCAGTCCCAGATGGAAGAAGAAAAAGAAAAGAAAAAAAAAAACAAACCCACATGTCATTTATTTCATAAATCATTTTTCAAAATGCACAATGTTGCAGTTAATAGGCGACTAAACATGACACCGACAGAACGGACTCTTAGTTTTATGACACAATATCCTATACATAAATTTGCATTTGGCGTCTTTATAGGTCCATTTTATGAGCTTTATTTTGAAAAATTCCTGATAGTTTCTATTTGTGGATAAATTGTCGTTTGTGTCAAAGTTGTTGTAAGCAACAAAAAAACCCACAAATCATTTATGTTTGTCTTTTTTTTTTTTACGCAAACACACACAACACTTATGCTGTAGCTACACTGCCCCATAACAGAGCGTGAGAATATGTAAATCTTTAATTATTAACCTCCCATCTCCCTAAACAAAAGCATAATCTGGTCTGTGTGTTTAAATTACTGAAGTTTAAGACAGGGAGAGATGCAAAAGGGAGAGAGAGACAGAGACACAGAGAGAGAGAGAGAGAGAAAGAGAGAGCAAAAAAATCAGGAAGAGATGAAAAAGAAAATAGGCAGAGGAACATTTTCACACAGTTGAGGGGGAAATAAACGCCACCCTTTATCAAAATGGATTGGTGAGGTAAGGCTTGGTTGAAGAAGAGGACAATCACGTGAACAAATATGCTTGTATCTTAAGGCACAGCGCCTTTATTTGTCACCATAAAGCTTCTCGTAAAAAAAAAAAAAATCTAATGTTAGCTCCAAATCTGTTCAGGCCTATCCGTTTCTGAATTCCTGTATATTTCAATGCGTGATTGATTGCCAGGGTTTTTTTTTTTTTTTTTTTTTTTTTTGGGATAAGGATACCTTGTTCGCTTTTTATTGGTAGTTGAATGCGAGTCCTTCCATTCTTTCGGGAATACTGTCTCCATTGGTATATGGAAATGTCTGAAAAACAGCAAGATCAGGTTTAGGACAGCATTGTCTACAGACAAAGGGTGAAGGATTTATTCTAGAGACTGCGTGTGGAAAGGAACTGAGACTGAGAGAAAGGGGAAGCTGCTTTATGATGAATTGAGTCACAGGTAAGCAAATGCGAGGCAGAAAGCAACCTTTAACCACGGGTTAATATAATGCAAGGAAATATATATGATTTATACCATTCAACGAGGTGATGCTTGTTAATGTCGCTCTCGCCGGCGACCGTGCGGATATGGAGTCCACAGCAGCTACGTCTCCAAAAGCTGATTCTTTCTTTCATTTTTCTTTTTTCTTTTTTTCTTGAGAAAGCGCGTTCAAATATTATCGACACGTTGAGCCTGAGCTGCCTCTGCCTGACGCGCCTTTTCAGCTGATTTCACTTCATTTCGATGAAAACCGGAGAGGAAGAAATAGGAGAGCAACTTTTTTTTTTTTTTTTTTTGACTCTTGGATCGTAAATCACATTAATTTGTTGTCTTATCGTCACAGTGGCGTTTGCCGTGATTTATGTGGTTTCAAACTATATGGCTTTGTTAACCTGCAACGTTATATTATACATGAATTCATATTGGATGTTTTAAAGGATCACCGGGCTGGATAGTCAACAAGGACAAAGGCAAATACTTATATTTTCCTTGTGTTTTTTATTTATTTATTTATTATTATTATTATTTTTGGATGCTTCTTTGCTTAACTTGTGTGTTTACTTAATTTCCTCTCTCTCTCTTTAAGTTTAATGATAATAAACATTAGGCCTGTGTCGTTAAGACAATAAAAGCTTCTATATAACTTGATTATTCCACATTTAGCTTAACAAGATCTTTTAACTGTTTAACAATTAATTAAGCTTAAATCCAAGTGTTGTGCGTCTTTATTAACTTAATAGTCGCTATTTTGCACCTTTTATATATACATATAAAAACATTTTCCCGCAAAAAAAGGAAGAATTGCGCATTTGTTTGTGTGCAACAACATTTTATCACAACAAACACCGAGCAGAAAGCACTATAGGTCCTATACATTATGTTTTGGGCTGCAGACTATAGTTATTAGCTGCTATTATTTTGGTGGATGTAATAAATATTTTCCAGCACCAACAACACGCCCCTGGAGGCTGTTTAACTTGAAATATTAGTGGACTTTTCTGAAGGGGGATAACCAGGACAAACGACTAACTGAGATAATAACACTCCACACTGAGTTCGGCCCATTGTGTGAAGTAAACTTACCGTAACAACGCGTAGGCGAAAAACACTGGTGTTTGAAAAGAGGAACCATGTCTGCTACTAGTAGCACAGTGTGCCCGAAAAGCACTTGAGGCGCAGATTATCGACCAAATATTCCACATCAGAGGAATCTTGAGTATCCATAATAATAATAATTATAATCATTATTATTATTTACATTAAAGGTAGACTAATAATCCTCAAAAATGCAGGCAGGAAACGCACATGGATGTCTGTTCATTGAAAAAAAATCAAATTGTCTGATTTCATAATTTTTTTTTCCTTTTTTTCTTTAAAATAAAAATTTCTCGCCGACGCTTCGAGCATCTTCTCCTCCGGTTCAGTCTCCGCTCCAAAGCTGCTTTGACTTTTCGTTGAAACTCGTTTCTACTTGAAGCCAAAGTGTTCGTTGTTCATTAAACTTTGACTTAATGCTGAATGACCCGAGGGTCACCTTAAAACAGCTTATGACTGCTAAATGTTTGTCTCTTTGTATAAAAAGTGCACATGTAAGAGTTTTTTTTTCCACTCTCAGGAAACTGAAAGCATAAAAGTCATATCAGTATTTTAATTTAACTAAATAAAACAAGCCAAGGATGTGTTTTTTTTCCTGAAATATTTTTGATTTTTTTTTTTTTTTACTTGAATATTTATAATGAAATTAATTTTATTTTTAAAAAGATTGTGAAAATAATTGGGTCTGATTTTAACCTTTATTTTTGCTGTATCCAACCCATATTTTACTGTTCTTTTAAAAAAGGAGGAAGGAGGGAAAAAAACCCTTTTATAAATATAAAAGAAAACGTTCTTATTTAATTTTATTTCCCTTCCAGGTCGAGGTGAGAGCAGTGATGAATGCGTGAGGGAAATAAAAGAGATCTGCGCAGATTTCGGTGAGTAACACTTCTTTAATGAAGGGAGTAGACAACACAGCCAACTGCTAACCAGGTGAAAGGGTGATTTGTTATTAGGCTGCATATTAACGCTCTCACAGTTTCACAGGAGGCTTAAATCACGAAAACAGACATGAGGGATGACTTTAACTTAACCTGGACGTGTAATTATTTACGCAGGCCAGAGTCCCATTTAAACAGGGAGCTCTCTCCTCTCTGCACTGCTTTGCAACACAACCGCGCTCCAAAAAGAAAAAAAAAAGAAGACGAATTAACAAGGCTCAAGTTAGCTTTTATGTATATAATAAAGAAAAACAGAGAAACATCTACATATCGTTTTCAAAAATGAAGAAGATGCACGTGCAAATTTCCAAAATGTAAAACAAAAATGAAAAAGATTTCACCACTCCATCCCACGATTTCCACATTTTTAAAACGGTTATTAAAAAAAAAAACAAAAATAAAATAAAAAATACAGCAAAAATGAAAAATGAAAATATAAAACGCGTCTTCACCAACATCCCCTGTTTCTTTTTAAGCAACAACAACAATAACACCATGAAAAGACCAGATCCAGTGTTTCACTTCGGTGTTTTGGCTCCAGACTCGCTCTCCAGCCAGAATGGAGGCATCATTTATAAACCGAGCCTTGACTATGAGAGAAGTCGCCGAGTATGAAATTCTTTCCCTTGCCTTCCTCCTACGCTTAGTTTTACACTTCTGAGAGCTGCGAGTCTTGAGGAGTGTTTTGCTTTTCATTCCTCTCTGAGGCCGTTTACAACCATAACATTTGCGGTCATAAATTTTGCCGCGGTCCACACTGACAGGTGCAATTGTTATGCACGGCGCAGACTGCACCTCCTCAAGCCACCAACATACAGTATTACAGGGGCCCTTTGATATTTTTGTTTAGGGGCTTAGTAAGTTAAAATTCTGACATGCCTTTCCTCTGTTATATTCATAAAACAAATATAACTTGATATGAACAAAAAAGAAAATCTCACTGGGAATATTTGATGTTTTTTTTTTTTTCATAGATTCTGGTTTTGTAAAAAATTAATGGTACATTTTGAATGAATGGGACAGAAAGGGAAAACTAACCAACCAACCAACCAACGAACCAACCAAAATACATGGGTTGAGGCTTTTGTAAAGACTAATGAAATATCATATTTACCTCCCACCCCCACCCACACTCAACCAACCCACCCTCCTCTCTCTCTCTCTTCCTCTCTCTCTCACTACAACTATCACCTACATTTCTGATACTAACATTAATAATAAACAGTGGAGGACTTCACTATTTAGCCTCTTGAACGCGTAATCATGTGATCCAACTGCGTGCGCGCGGCCCTGGTGGGCTATATATTACCGCTACAGGGAACAATGCATGACGGGCTTTGTCAGGCCTTGTGATTAGTGAAAAGGGTATTGTGTGTATGTGTGTGTCAAACGCTGATTCAGCTTATTTGTGAGAGACTCCTAAAGCCTCCCAGAGGGTCATTTTTAGCTCAAGTTAAACTTTAACTGTTTTGTGCCAGAAATGAGTCAGACGGACAGCACAACACGCGGGGTTGGGGTTGTATTAGGTGATATATTCCTGTTGTAGAGACAGTTGGTAATTTCTAATTGAATTAGCTGCTGCGTTTGATTGTAGCCGGAGTCTGGTCTGGATTATTTAAACCTTAAATAGCACAAGAGTAAATGGAGTAAATGTGAGAGAAGGTGCATTTCTAATGAGGAAAGGCCAATTTCACGAGAGTCCACATGAGTCTGATATATTTTCTCTTTATAGGTCACATACTGGAGCGACGGTGGGAAACACCAATCACGTGAATAAACAACACCCATGCCATTGGATAGAGCTGCACTGGCTTATTGGCTTTGAATCCACAAAATGCAGAAAGCAACATACTACGATAACGCTGGACTTTTTGGAAGCTACACCTACCCCAAACCAGACTCTTACAACTACGGCCCCGCACATCAGTCCTACCCTACTTCTAACATAGAGAATGACTACCAGGGCTCAGTGTGTCCCATCCAGACCTCTGCTGTCCGGCCACCGACTCTCAAAGACAGTGACATAAACGGAGACTGCATGCGGCAACAAAGTAGCAGTCAAAGCAACGGCAGCAGCCAAGCCACGAGTATTGGGGAGCAACAGCAGCAGCCACCGCCACTGTCCGCATCCTCTCCCAGCTCCAACAGCTCTGCATCCCAGAAGAAGAAATCTCCATCCAGCAGCTCCTCCAGTTCTGCCACACCAGCTCTCACCAAGCAAATATTCCCCTGGATGAAAGAGACCCGGCAGAACTCAAAGCAAAAGAGCAACAACTGCACCACTGCAGGTAGAAACATCATGATGGAGAAGTCTGAGTGTGAGTGTGGGTGGGGGGTGGAGGTGACCTGCTGACCTGGCCTAGTTGTGGTTATAGTTTATGAACTCGTATTATTATTATGGTTCAAATGACACTAACGAGCATATTTGTTCTTTTTTGTGTTTTTTATGTTACAGCTGGTGAAGTGAGTGATGAGAAGAGCCCACCAGGACCTGCGTCCAAACGGGTCAGAACTGCTTACACCAGCGCGCAGCTAGTGGAGCTGGAGAAGGAGTTTCACTTTAACCGCTACCTTTGTCGCCCTCGGAGAGTGGAAATGGCAAATCTGTTGAATCTCACCGAGCGTCAAATAAAGATCTGGTTTCAGAATAGGAGGATGAAATACAAAAAGGACCAGAAGTCTAAAGGGCTCGCTCACTCCCCCCTGGGACACTCCCCGGATAGAAGCCCGCCGCTGAGTGGCCCTAATCACATTGGATACTCTGGCCAGCTCCAAAACGTGAACAGCCTCAGCTATGACGCGCCCTCGCCCCCATCCTTCGCTAAACCCCAGCAAAACATGTACGGTCTGGCTGCGTACACGGCGCCCTTGGGTGGCTGCATCCCACAACAGAAGAGGTACCCGGGTTCCGAGTACGAACACCACGGCATGCAGAGCAACGGCAGCTTTGCCAACGCCAATTTGCAAGGCAGCCCCGTTTATGTGGGTGGGAATTTTGTTGATTCCATGCCAGCCTCGGGCCCCATGTTCAACCTCGGCCATCTTCCCCACCCCTCATCCACCAGTGTGGACTACAGCTGTGCCGCTCAGATCCCAGGAAACCACCATCATGGACCCTGTGATCCCCATCCTACATACACAGACCTCACCTCTCACCAAGCGTCTCAGGGAAGGATTCAGGAAGCGCCTAAACTCACGCATTTGTAATATGTGGTTTCTGTGTGTGCGTGTGCGTGCGTGCGTAAAAGTGTGTGTGCGTGTGTATGTGTGTGTGTGCCAAAATTACGTTGCGCTCTTTTTATTACCTCACTAGTCTAATAACTACACTCCAAGCGAGTCGTGTGTATTATTACAGTATTATTGATATTACTATTAATGCTATTGTGTAATTATTTTCTAAATAATACAGCTTTGTCCATTTCTCTTGAATATTTGGGGATGCGCAGAGGCAGAGACTTAGCCTGGTTGTCAGTTGTTCCTATTTTTTTTGTTTGTTTTGTTTTTGTTTGTTTTTCTCAAGTGCAATGCGCAATTTCTGACTGAATATTTTATGCCGTTACTTGAAGGTAAGTCTTGTAGATCACGAAAGTAGAAGCTCATCTTTAGAGAGAGAGAGAAAGAGAAAAAAACTTTTTAGGGGATTTTTTTTTTTCGTCTGTTTGTCAGGATCTCTCATTTTGTCACGGGCATCCTATTTATTTATTATTTTTTTATTATTATGCTGCATAATCTTTCGTATTAGCATATAGCCTATTTATTATTTAATTACTTTTGTATTGCACATTATTTATCGTTTATATGCGAGTATTTATAAATGTGGGGATGTACCTTTTTTTTGTTTTGTTTTATAAGATTGGACAGATCAGTGCACTTGGAAAGTGTTGGTAAAACAGGGTTTGGAAAAATGCTATGACTCGCAGTGTATTGTTGAAAAAAAGAGCATTTCTAATTGTAAATCTGGGATAAATGGGGCATTTTATAGTGTATAAACACCACTATATGTCCATGGTTAATCTTGTGTCAAACCTTAAGCAAAACGTAGACTATCGAAGTATCAAATATTATACACACCAGCATGTCATTTTGTGTAGTCCATTGCTATTTTTTATTTGTCTTCCATTGTTATTCCATTCAGTTGGATATCCATCCATAAATTTATGAAACCCTAATGATATTGAAATGTTATATTTTATTGTGTTTAACATTTTGTAAATAAAGTGCTCAAACTTGTCTTTTTTATTGCGCTTTGTTGTTATTATTTTTTTAACCTCACCTGCAGCAGGAAACACTGACTCTGTCTACTCTTTCTGATGATGTGAATTCCTCATTCAGTCGCTGCTGCTGAAACTGTCAGGTAACAGTATAGCGAGGAGGCTTATTGACTCTCAGCTCTACTGTACTGTCCAAACAGGGAGAGAGCCAATCAATAATTAGACACCGCCATATCTAAAACTCATCAGACGGCTCTATGCTTCCAATGCAAAGTGCATTTCAGCGGAATATAAGACTCTGGCGATTATTGATGCTTTATTGGTATGAGGGAAGTGAGTCTATGGGGCTTATTGCATTTTTTTCCACGTCATGTAATTATTTTATTATTTTATTATTTTTTTAGATTTAGCCACATGATTACCTTCCTATATCTGCTGGGACCACAGAGAATAAGCTCAATTTTCCTATATAGACCCGGGGTCTAATCACTGGCTGGTTTAATTGATTGCTACACCCTGAGAAGTGATTTTCAAAAATAATTTACATACGTTGGCGGAAGAGGAAGTATAAGAAATAATAATAATAACAATATGTCCGTTAGTTGATAGGCGACGGTCCCCAAGACTGGTGGCAATAAAACCAAGAAAAGAAGAAGAAGGAGAAGAAGAAACATGGTGCTTCTTTGACACTGGAAATGATGCAACGATGGATGGATGCATGTGTGTGTGCGTGTGTGTGTGTGAGAGAGAGAGAGCAGTTCATCCTTTATTGCTCCTGGAGAGCCATTTCAAAGCTCATTAATCAAAAACTCGTCGCTTTCAGACTCCTCGCTGATCCCTCCTCCTCGTGAACAAAGCATTTGCATTCCAAATCCAAGTAACACATTTCAAACCGAGCAGCCCCAATCTTTAATAGTGATGCTGGTGTTGGGGAGAAGAGTTTGAGCAAGAATCCTACTGCTTTCGCATTTTCTCAGATGATATATCCTCGGATTTAAGAGAGCATCAACGCATATGAAACTCGTGTCATAGAAATCATCAGTGGCTTTAAATCCAAGCCCTCAGTCACTGTACTCCACTCCTCTCTCTCTCTCACACACACACACACACACACACACACACACACAAAGAAAAAAGTTCCAACCAAGTTCCAACATGACCCAGCATGCAAGTATTATCCTAAACCACTCTGTGACAGCTTTTAAGATGATTTCATCTGAGTCTATGATCAGATCCAGGTTGTTTCTTTTTTTTTTCCTCTTTTTTGGGGGGTGGGGGCTGGGGGTGGGGGTCAGGAGCGACTACAAAAGGCTACAAGTCATCTCAGTATTCAGTAGATGGCGGCCATTTTAACCCTGGTGGGCTCTTTCTTTTATACCCCCCTCCCCGTCCCCTCCTCCTGCGCTGCATAACTGAGCCTTCACAATAGTTTTTATTTTTCTTTAAAGAAAGTTTATTTTAAATTGAACGGAACATATTTTCCTTCCCAAAACAAGCCGAGTATTAATAAGATAATTCCTTTTAATGAAAGATTGTTTCTGTCGTCTGTATTATTTTGCGTCAAAATTAGTCAAATAAAAATATTTAAAAAAAAATAAAATGTTGGAAACACAAGTTCAAGGGGGAGCTAGTTTAAAATTTGGAATATGAAAATATAATTATATTGATTGAGACTTTTAACTATAATAATCATCATTTGTTAAATGTGATGACCAAATTCATCATCAACCCATTAAATAAAAGGTGTATATATATATATATATATATATTCCAAATTGAGTTAAGCTCCCGGTCCTAAGCTCTGACTGGCTGTAATTGGACATGGATGTAGCTCAAATTCATCATGTAAAAAGCAACTTTCACCTCAATTGGAAACAACAGCAGCTCAGTTCCTTTTTGCTCTGAAAAATTAAAAAAAGTAAAAAAAAGAAACTTATGTGGAGCCAAAGTCTGGTTGGAAAACTACACAAAGAGACTACTTCATATTTCTGATTCCTAGCATTAGTTTTAGATGATCTGTTATATTAGATTATTGCGGATAGTTAAATGATAGCTTATATAGCTTATAAGCACATTCAACATCAAGCAGCAGAGGCTTTGTTGGAGCGGCAGTGCAGCTGGGAGCTCATTTTATGTCCCTGATTGGATAAAAGCAGCGCAGACCACGCCTGCTCAGTGGAGGGTAATGTTTACATATGGGCCAAGTATAGTCTTACTGTAGGCTAACAAATAATGAGAGCAGGTCAAGAACAATCTCTACTCAGGACAAACTAGTATTTGAGTTTGTGTTTGTTTTTTAATTGTAAATCCACCTTTATGTCTGAAATGTAGGTTCTGGTTTTCATTCATAGAGTCTGAAGTAGATTAAATAATGAGGTTAGAGTCTTAGCAGCTTCCTGTATTTTTTTTTCTAAGAAGCCATTCCCTCTGCACCAACATGTTGCAATGCTTGAATCAGCTCTCGAAGAAACTTGGTTTCCACGGCTTCATGGACAGAACATATCGCGATGATTCCTCTTGTGCAAGTGAGCAGCATTCATCTCCATCCCAAGAGAGCTTTTATTATTTTTTTACGCGCTGGCACGAGAGACAAGAGGGAGCAGCGGCTGAGAAAACGCTACAGAGGAAATTAAGACCATTTGACCATATATATATATATATATATATATATATATTGACGAACAAAGTTGTTGTGGATTATCATCGGATCAAGACTGAATTTCAATAAGGACAAAGCGAACTGAAGTGAAGAAGTGCAAGATTTTTTATTTTTTCTTTCTTTCTTTCTTTTTTTTACTCCAACATGAAACCAGAGACGAAAATGACCAGTAGTTTAAAGTGGGTTCAAAACTGCAGAGTTGGCGTGGAGGCTGAAGACGTGAAAGAGAAAATAAAAGGGGGCCTGAAGGTGTGCTTTGGTTTTAACGCACGGCATCTAGAAAACTGGCGTGTTTTCTGTAAAGCAATAATAATAATAATAATAATAATAATAATAATAATAATAATAATAATAATGTTTTCTTCTTTTAACTGCTGCCGCCATTTTTCATGATGGAAATCTCTAGCTATATTTGCTTTAAAGAAACCTACTTACTAAACTGTAATATTAATTCTTATTTTTGATCTGACCTAACATTTTTTGTGTGTTTTTATTGGCAGATGATATATAAAATTACCTTGTAATGTTACTGTTTATCGTAGGACGTGTTCTTAATTACTTTAAATTTACTTCAAAATAATGTTACCAGTTATGACTGATGGCTGTGATGTCCTGTGAATAAGAGACATGTATAACTTGATATTATAATACTGTTTAGAAGTTCATTAATTATTAGATGTACCTACTTTTTTATCTCTAAGTGAAAATGTTTTATGTTATTTATATATATTTCTGAGATGAACATGATAGTTGTGCTAATATGTATAAACCTGCTGTTTTTATGCCATTGTATTATATGATGTAAAATTTGTCTTATTTAACACTCCATTAAGATATAAACAGATAGAGATTGTACTGAATGTATATCTGAATATTTCAAATAAAGAACTTTACTTTTCCCTGAAATGTTTCTTCTTCATATGTGATGCTAGTGTTTTAATTTGTAAACACATTGCCATTTTTTCTCACTGCACACAGTGCACATTCTCTATACAGAGCTTATACTGATGGTTTTTATATCGCAAATTTGGTTTCACTTCATTAAACTGACAGTCAGGATTTCTTCTTCTTTTTTTTTTTTTCCCCACATGCAGCGCTCAATTTGTGGTGATGTTTAATAATCCTATGATATCAGACGAGGAAGATGAAGGGAAAGTCATCTGTATCAACACACCCCGACCACACACATACACACACATACACTCTGACAGAGGATGTGAATGTTAGAGGACACCATTGTCACAAATCCTTCCTGTTCTCTGGCCTCTGCTGTCGTTAAGGATTCACCACACAGTGTGTAGGTGAATGAGCAGAGGAGGCAGACACCGTTCATGGTGCAGGGGGGCATCTGTACTGTTTGCCAGTTCACAGTCTACACTGTGTTACTCCTTCTGGAAGGAAACAGACAACACAACCACTGCAGGGTTACATCATATCCATGTGAAAACTCATTACTAATTGTAGAGGGCTACATCTGTCCTTCTGTTATTTTATTAAAGAGAGCATGATGGACACACACACAAATGTTAAATCACCTCATGCTTAAAAAACACTTGAATAAGACTGTAGTATTTCACTCAGGAACAAATAGCCAATATAGTGTTGCCAGAGTTGCACAATCTTCAACTGAATCACCCAAATTTTTTGAAAAATAATGATTTTCTTTGTCAGCCTTGACTCTCTCCTGCAACACAGACGATGACTGAAATGGATTTCCAGCAGCAAAGTGTGGGTGGCCCTTTGTTTTGCACACTCAGTATGCCATAACAGCAGGCGTTATGGGGGGTTAGTGTTTTCAATAAGAACATGCAAAAGATATGGAGGAGCACCGGGGAAAGATGAGAATTGATGCGTACATGTTATACTTTAATACACTGAGCTGCTGCCGCTGTGGTGAAGCTGCGGTGTTGCTGATTCATAAAACATTTTAACTTTGAGAAACCTGCAGCCAAGCAGCTAAGAATAACAGTAGCTGAGGACCCTCCCTACATTGATCATGCATGTTGTCACAGAAACTGATGTGCGTGGATTTATCGCAGCTCTTATGTGTTAGTGATATTGATATAATTGTAACTATAACAAATGACTCACTCCTCTGGGTATGATTTAGGGGGCTTGGCCAAAAGGCTCTTCTCCTCCTTTCCTCGTGTGAAAGATAGCTCAGTGATGTGAGGAAACCTGAAGTAACTCATACATTACTCAAGCCTCGACTACAATACACTGGTAGTCTATATCAAAAAATATTAGTGCCTCTACCTTTTTCTGATGCTCATATGGATTTCTTTCACAGCATTTTCTGTATGAAATTATGAGTGAATAAATTGCATCTTCATTTATCTTCGAAAAACCCTTCTGTGCTGACTGCGATACTCAGCTCTCAGCGCTTTACATAATTATATTAGTCTTCTCCTACACCACGTAATTGATTGCCAAGGAAAATGAACCTGGCTTTGCTATAAATTACACCTATGGATCATAAGAAATGTGTTATTTTGTTTAAAATAGTACCTAATATAATTAGAGCTCTAATTCATGGCAAGCTACAAGTGTGCCTATTACAGTAACAGGGTTTGGAATTTAATCTGTCTGCTGGATAAAGAATGATCCTGTGTGGTTTTCATTTGTAATCCCAGACACATTATTTCAGTAAAATAGTCTATGACTTTTTTCTTTTATGAGAGATGGATTGTTGAATGAATAACTATATTCATAAGTTTCAGTGGTAAAGTTAACAATTTATCCGTGAACAGAAGTTTCAGCGTCCACCTTCCAGTCCGTCCTGTGCAACTTTTCTTTTACAGTCAATGGCAGCGAAACTGGAACTGAAACCAGATCCTGCTTCATTGGAGGTCCCACCTCTGCTGAAGATGTGAGACAGATTTCTATCAGTTTGAGATACAAGGTCTTTACCTAGAGACTTACTGCAGGGCAACAGATATATCTTATTACTGTAAAGGAATGATATCTAAAATAACATCTGAAGACTAATTTCCTCAGTAATTTAGGCACTTTTTCATATATAAATACTGCAGCTGCAGACTGGGACTAGTTTCAGTAGCAGATAAACACACACCATGTTAGCCAGTTAGTATTTACATCAGGAGGATTAACTTAATATAAACTTCAGTGACCATGTTCATCATATTGAATCAGCATGTTACCCAGTGCAACATTTATGCTTGTTCATGTTTTTGATTTATTTTGAAGGTCACTGAAGGTTTGTGGAACAAATGATTGAGACGTATCGAGCTTCGGCTACATGTGTGATGCATGTTACTCGAACTAAATCCCTATTAGTTTTGATCTTTTCACCACATGTGTGAACCAAAACTAAAGACCATCACCAGACTCAATAAGAGAAATTCAGCTTTTTATTTTGATGTACATTGTATTTTAACAGTGCTGCTACATTCAGCTTGGCAGTATGAATTATTATTGTATTTTAATCTTCAACGATAACCGCAATCCATCTTTAGCCTGTAATCTTTCTCTGCTGACTGCAAAGTATAGATCAAGTTTGACATCTTTTGTGTTGTTGTACAATTTAAAAATTGAAATTCGGGAATACCACACTGTTTAATTATTATCTGAAGTGAAATTATTGTTTGTTTTTTTTTGGGTTTTTTTGTTTGTTTTTTTTAAATCAAATGAACCTTGCCAAGTGTCTGATTTACCAGTTAAGATGGATTTTAATCACATTTCTGGACAAAATATTCCAAAAACCATCATTTTAAGACTCGAATCTCAGTTTTCTAAGCTCCATTGTGAAGCCACGTTTTTATAGTATCTAAATTCCAAGGTGCATTTCCTACCTCTATTGTTCTCCTTACCTACAGACCTCTGCATAACAATCTCAAATCCAGGAGCACTGTGGCAGCGTGCAGGGTTAAGTAATTCTGCACCACTGAAAAAGACATTTGATTTCATTTGTAGCATGTCTTGCAGTGGGTGGAGGTGAGCCCACCTTTGGCTGCGGGAGGAGTGAAGCGGCACACATATCTAGTGTTGGGAGACACAAAATTGACAATGCATTTATCTTTGAATAATGTAAATGTCCTGAGAATACGGTGGCAGTGGTCCTGGTGTGTCCACCGAGGGCGCAGGGCTGTCAGACACGGAGCTCTCTGGCCCTGCTGCAGCATAATGTGGCCTCCGGCTCCCCTGGAGCATCCCACTGCTCTGCTCTGCTCTGCTCTGCCTCAGGCCCACATTCTTGCTTCGGCACACTGCACTAGCTCCCCACTTAATTTACACTCTGGTAGGAGAGGGAGTTAATGTAGAAAAGGCTGCCAAGAAGAATCTTATCTGCTCTCCCTCTTTAAAGGTGAGATAGTTTACACACAATATATCGAACGGAGGTGCGGATTGTGATGGTATTTTTTTGATACATCCTCTTTATACATTTGATCTATGATTTCATCATTACACATACAGTGAAATCAGACATCTGTGTGATGAAAACACACTTCTCCTGTGTTTGAATTGCTTCTTATTATCTTAAGTAACTGGCACAACTTAAAATGCTCCTATGAATGCCGTGAGTTACCGTGTCCCAGAAATGTGGAGCTCGGTGACTAAAACATGTATTGTTTAAAATGGATGGTTCCTGGCAGGCTGACAGTGTTGTTCACTGAAGCAAAGTGCCAGTAAATTGTTTGTCTTCTGCAGTGGTGCCCTATAATTCTTCTGGGAACCAATGGCATTGTGTTTGCCAAAGAGAATAATGATAGATGGGATAAAATCAAACTAAAGGATTTTGGGATGCACTCTGACCAGCAGGCATAATCTGAATACATTTTTGTTTCAGGGAGAGATGCTAACACTTGTTATTCTTGTGTCTTCCCTGAATCTTGACTCTTCTCAATGAAACACGTGATTTTATAGATAATTTTGAATTTGTATGATTTGTAAGAAATGAATAATTTCTTCTACAAACAGCCCAGTTTTTTTTGACCGACTACACTGATGAATTGCTAAACCTGTACATTGACAGCGATCTGCTGCATCTGTCCTGGCAGCAACAATGAATGTTTTTCTATATAAAGCTGTGGCTCGTAATGTCTCCAGTTCTGAGGCGTAAATGTAAATGTGCAATCTGCTTGTTCAAGTGTCCTGTTGGCCCAACAACAGGAGCACGTCCCCATCTGTTCTCTCTCTGGAGTGCCCAGACAATACATTTCCCCCGCCAGACCTTCCCATTTGCTGGAGCAGAGGTTTCCCAGCCATTTCTAAGGTTACAGGGAGGGTAAGTGCCTCTACCATGTGCTCACAGCTCTCTGATTGGAACAAGTTGCTCCTTATTTGCAGGTAGAGATGGGCTAAATTTTTGATCCTCAGTAATAGTTAAATGCACCGTCCTGTGCTTCTTTTTTTTCGGGCTCTTTTGTTGCTGTTGCTGCACTTCCACAGGATGCAAGCAGTGAAAGACGAGCGTGGCTGTCACTGGAGTGTGATTTGTTGCAAGCCCAGCCTTGCCAACTGTGAGGCACTGAGGTGTGACCACAGAGATGCCTAACATCGCCAGTTGCCTCAGGGCCAGCCAGTCAATTACACAATACTGTCTACCCTGAGCAATGACATGTGCTCAATAATGGACCAAAGGCAAAGAGGAAACATCTCACACCAATGGCCACACCATTATTAGAATAGTGGTCAAATAAGTTCTTATTGTGTCACATATTGCTGTGGTCAGTAGTGAAAAGGCAAGGAAATCTGATTGTGGCATTGTGAATTTTTGCCACAAAACAGGCCTTTTCTTTCTTTTTTAAAAGCCATACTTACATTTGATACATTTTCAACATTTTGGTTATTTCTGGGACTCAACTGTTTATGAGGACCATGTGTGGGAAACTCCAAAAAGGGTCCTCATTCAAAGAAACCTGCCTCTCCTTTGTGAAACACTTTATCGTGTGGATGCAGATGTGCTTTTTGTAGGAACCTTGCACCTCATCCATTACCCTCGGCCTGCCAGAGAGATAGAGGAGAGTGAATCCATTCAAAAGGACCATGACAGAGCCTGCTGCTCAGCTGAACTTTCCATGAACTAGGCTCACCAGCGGGATCCATGCATCAAAAAAATAAGTAATTTCTCTTTGCTGCTCTGGCCAGTGTTTCATACAGATTGCTACTATCAACACGTCCGGGATCCTCATGTATCAATCTGTCAATCTGATATTCGTTTGAGCACTGTATCTGTCTCAGATGATCCAAGTGAGTAAAGACTAAAAGTGCACTGGGAATTTTGTAACTATCTTGTCTTGTTAGATCTGAAGATTTGACTGCACAGCCTCTACAGTGCCTGATTTATATATATATATATATATATATATATATATATATATATATATATATGTTTAAATATACAAACAGTGCTACATAGTGGTTTCACTGTTGTAGGTAAGATAGTAAAAACAGTTGTGCAGCCATTTTATATAAAAAAACTAAAGTCACACTTTTATTTATTTTAAATACACTATAATCTTTACACACTAAACTGGATGAATTGTTATTACACGAACAGTGTCATTTTACACATGAAGAAAAAGAAACTGTTTGGTTGTTCTGCAGGATCATACAGCATATTAAATGAGAAACAAACAAAACAAAAACAATTTTGTTGCTGCGTCTAAAAGTTTGCATTCCTACATGTGAATTTACCTGGTAATTCAGCAGAGGTGATGTATCTGTTTACAGCAGAACCAAACAAACTGTGGTCTGAGCGAATTCATTGTGTCATATTTTAATAAAAACTGAAATGATGCTGTGTTGGTGCTCTTCAACACAGTAAAATTGAACTTGTTGTTAAAGTAGCTTAAATAATAATCACTTTTGCATTATAACTAGTGATTGTAAATACTATATCTTTTATTAACTTTAGTTAAAAGGTACATGAAGTGTTTTAACAGTTCTCATCCTGTTTTACTTAATGACATTCATGATGATAAGGTGCAGAAAAACACGGTAAGATCTTAACGTTGCTCGGCAACTTACATTTTAAGATCACCCATGTGACAAGACATGAGAAGATTTAAGGAGGTTGTGGCTCAGGACATAGAGCAGGTTGTCCAATCAAAAAGGTTGGTGGTTTGATTCCCGGCTCCTCTAGATCACACGTTGAATTATCCTTGGGCAAGACACTGGTGTGTGACTATGTGTGGATGTGCACTATGTGTAGAAGTACTGTATAAATGCCCTGAGAGATGTTGAAGCCTATAAAATAACTATATAAATGCAGTTTATTCACCATTTACCTCTGTATTGTCAGCAATTCAAACCTGTGCATGATATCAAAGCCACAGTGTCTCATATCTGTCTCTGACTGGTTTTGTTTTGTAGAAAAAGGAGTTAAATCTAAAAAAGACAAGAACAACACTTGCATTTTTCAGTCATTTGCTTAACCATTATGTTGACTATCTTTGTTCTATCTCTAAGTGATATTTAACAGGTGAAACTGTGATGATCGTGTTTAATTAGAAATTGTTCATGCGTGAGAGTTATATAAAGAAAACTGAAACATTGACATTTGGAGCACAAACAAGAAGGTTTTTTTTTTCACCTGCTCAGTAATGGTATTGAGACTGTGGCACTATCGACATAGACCTTGGGTTGCTATATGAAAAGTCAGTGGACACAATTTAATTTCTGTCAGCAGTCAGGCTCCACAGCCACAAAGGATTTCTTTTAATGCCCCAGCCCCTGACTCTCACCGAGCATTTGTGAGAGCTGAAAACACAGATTCTGCCGAATCCCTTCCTCTCCCTGCATCCACTGCCTCTGCCCTTAAGGTGCATTTCATCCACATAGAAAATGAAGTTATATCTGAACTTCAACCAATAGTCTCGCTCGCCCAGGGGAAAGCACAGTAAGGAGCTCGCCTTGGTATGACCTGGCAGCACAGGCTGCACAAGTTCATCAATCTCCTTCTGCTCTATACAATGTCTAATGACTGCATACATAACATAACCATCTCCATATGGAAAGTTTTACTTACATGAAATTATGTTAAACCATGCATTTTTTTCCTCAACTTATTTTGCACCGTGTTTAGATTTCTTTACCTACTGCTTTGAATGTTTTTGAGCTCTTTATTCTTACAGCTGTGATTTCTTAAACAAGACATAAGGATCCCATATGGTATTACACCCTCAGACCTTGTGTTCTAAAGCCACATGTTGAAGGCTTGAGTTATGTCCAAAAGCGTGCGAGTAAAGGTCTCTCATAAAAAATGTGTTGCAGACAACCTGGGTGCAGTAACTCTTGAAAATGTGACTGTTTCCGATCCTAATGGTACGCAGCAGAGCAGTGTGTTCACAGCTCTTGCTCTTGCTTACGGTGACTGACAGCACTCTATTTGTGTCTGAGTGACAGGAAAATAAATGACATGATTTTCTCTTTGGGAAATGCTGGCATTGGACTTCTTTAGTCAAGGGCTGGAGGATTGTGATTTTCTACTAATGTGAGTCATATTCAGAGCTGTTCTTTCATAGTGAATTTGCTCTCGGAGCTAAAGTGTATAAAATTTTGTCTTGTTGAGCGTAACTACATCACATTCTGTGTATTCAGAATCCAACCTGCTTACACATGAAATTAACACCTTGACCTACCCAACTCTGCAGTCTCCTTAACCTCAAATAAGCTCAAAGCCTCCTCCAGCTCACTGCTCTGCTTTTATGTCCCACGACTTCACTATCACTGCTCAGTGTTGTTTACAAAGGCAGCAAACAGCTGTTTTTAGTTAAATAGCTCAGATAAACCCTCTGTACACCAGCTGACCACCACTAGACAGCAGTCAGATAAAGTCAACAATTAAATGGGTGAGCATGATGGAGAGTTTAGCAACTAACAAGCCAAATTTTTCCTTCAGGGGTTGATGAAAAGCAAAGATAAAAGAAAATAAAAGAAGAATGAACAATGAGCTTAGATTCATCAGATGACCATAAGGGCTGGGCTGCTTCATGTGATGTTCTGAAGAGCTTGTCCATCATAGAGAGTGGAGAGACAATGTCATTTAAACATGGTGTCACTGCTGGTTGATAGTTCACCTTCTCAGACAAATTTGAAGTCAGTGTGATGGCAGGGGGTTAATGAAGAACGAACACAACTATAAATAACACTGGATGTGTAAATAAGCACCTGCATGTTAACAAGTTTACAAAATTAACTTTATAATTCAATGACATGTCATTGCTGCATTTACAGTTTGTGGCTGCTGCTTTAAAGTGACCACTATTGTTCATGCTTATTGAAGTTTTTTGTTATCACACTTATCAGTTATCACACTTATCAGTTTATTTATATAAACTGGAATAAAAACATAGGATTGACTGTTTACCGTGGTATTAAGAAATCTAATTAATGACGTGTTGCTAACATTTTCTCTTTCCCTTCATTAATCACACAATAAGCCACTGTAATATACCACTCATGACTGTTAAAATCACCAGTTTCTTGCTGTTTTAGTTGGAGGCGTCTTTACATGCAACTCACAGATTTATAGTCATCCATTGGCCAGTAGCATTTCCTCCCTCTTTCTCTCTGTCTCCTCTCTGTCCTCAGCAGTTGTGTCCAGCTGGTTGTCACGTGATGTGGGAAAGCAACCTAAGAGATGGTATGCTCTCTCAGATCATTTGTCTTAATCAAATTTTAATGAAATGTGGCTCTCTGTACTATTGTGTCTTGCAGCTCATAAATGAAACATTATACATTGTAGCATTACTCACACTCAGCTCCATACGTTGTTCATTTTAGCCTGCTGCAACAAATGCTAAAACCAGTACAATAGTATAAGGGCTCAATCAATAGGCCTGTTTTTCAAAGAACTGCTGGCTGTACTTAATGAAGCTTTTGAAGTCGAAGGGATATTTGTTTCTAGGACTTTTGCATTGTGGAAGTAATGATTTATGCATTTTGAGAAAAAAAACTGTTTCTTCACCAACAGCTGCTGTTGTTGCTTGAAATATAGAGCTACGGGTCATAGACCAACAGTGAGGAATCATTTATGTGGTAAGTAGCTTGGAACAGACTGATACTAACATCATTGTTGCTGTTTAATAGAAAGCCAGTGTCCTGACTTCAGCTTCAGGCTAGCGAGTTTCACCAGCTTTAGAGAATCAGAGCATTTATTTCTGGCTTTTCAAAAAAAAAAAAAAAAGCAACAACAAAAAAACCTAAAAGTTCTTGTTCTTGTTATTGTCCTTGTACATGTTGATTTTAACCAAACTTTTTTTTTTTGATTTTTAAACACTCAAAGACAATTAATTTCCTAATGAAGAAGATTTTTTTCCCCCCATAAAATTCACCAAGTCTGAAGTCTTTTTTTTAATTTTAGTTTAGTTATGTCATTTCCTGTTTTATTTTGAAGTCTAACATCTTTTCTTGTTTCAGGTCTCTTCACTTCTGGTTATTGTCTGCTTTCCCGCCTTTGTGATTACCTGACTCCGCCCTAATGTGCTTCACCTGTGTCTCCCCTGCCCTCTTTGCCCTCTTGTATATATAGACCTTCCATTCACCTCACTAGCTCTTTGCTAGTTTGTCCTCATCCCTGTGTCTACTGTTCCAGGCTTTTGTTTCCCCAGTGAGTGTTTCTAATGTGTTTGACTTTCCTTCTGCCATTTGACCATGTTTTTGCCTCTTGCTTTGGATACCTCTGCTTGTGCTTTGTGCAACCTTTTGTACATTAAACTTTTACAAGAGAGTTTAGCATTTTGGGTTCTTTCACTAATGCTTAGTTCTGATGCAAAGGTCCTTAATGCTGTCACATGGTTTCCTCTATCAATGTTTATATAACTTTTAAACATCCATCAACGCAGTGTTACTGTGAAAAAATGTAGAGAAGTTATAACATGCTTTTTTTTTTTTTTTTTTTTTTTTTTTTTTTGTGGACTGTTGCTGCAGTATGTATGTCTGAAGCAGCTGCTTCCTCTCTGCTCAGTCAGCTTAACTTTTTGTCTGTGTTCAGGAGCAGAAGCTCCAGTTTTACATCTTCTGTCTGTGTACAGCGAACAGTTAACCTGACTGTTGCAGTCAGGGTTTAATTTTGGTCTCTGGTGTGACTACATGTATGCCAAATTTATCAAACTGCCACAAGAGACCAACACTACTGTTCCTACAGACGTCATCATCCTCAGTTTCTCCTCTTTATCCTATTGTCTCTGTAATGATCTTGATGTTAATTTCAATTTGTATAACAATTCCTGCTGGTTTTCTGTTTGTGTCTAATATTAACTTTGTAAGCAAGCGTGTCTTCTGTTTTATGTGAATCCAAATGTGCCTTAAGAGCCATTTCGACCCTGAGCAAGCAGAAACCGTAGCAAGTACTGTTGCTATGGATACTGGCAGTTTAACAGATTTCCAAGTTGCTTCATTGAGAGAGATTCACACAAACTAGTGACAGTATATGAGAAGGTTATTGTGAGAGGTTATATTTGTGCTACAAAACAAACCAGTTACTATAGTAATGTGTCAAACATCTCAGAGTGCATTCATGAAAATTAGCATTTAGTCATTTGCTCCAAGTCCTGGATTACAATGAATAAAAAGGTTTTCTCAGAAGTGGTTGAAGAAAATTCATTTCACTTTTATTCTGAACATTGTTTGGGCTATCAGTTTAACATGGGTTTTTTCAGTTTGTGTAACAGAATGTGATTCAGTGACAGTTGATAAAAGTAGCAGATTAATGGCTTTGGGTGGAAAATGCATTGTTTTGTTATGCTATGAATTTCACATATGCAGAGTTTCTTGTCGTGATTGTATGTGGCTGATGAATAAAACAGAGGTGCTTTAAACCTGCGCTGCCTGTTGATGAGGACATGCACGGCTAATTTCTCACCACCTGCAGAGCTAATTCATGTCGTCTCCGTTAGCGTTATTGCTGGTAGTTTTGTTCTCCACGGAAAATCATGTAGCGGAGCGGACACCATGTCTATCAATGTCTGGCATGAAGTAATATTTTCATAAGTTGGTTCATCTCTCACAGTTCATTAAGAAATGTTCAATTCCTGTCTGTCCACATTTTGTCAAGAAAAAAATCCAAAGTATTAAACGTAGCCAACAATGCTGCACAACTCAACTGGAGAACATGCATTAAATCTGATTAAATATGTTGAATAGACTGTGTAGGACAATTTAAACAAAGTCTGACCTATTTTTTCCTGTATCAGAAGCACTGTAGCCTTGTAAATAACAGTATTAAATAAGGATGAGAAGAGTTACAATTCCCTCTCCAGTGGATTGCAGTTTTACTGGTATAAGATGATATAAAACCTGATTATAGGAAGATGACGCATGTTTCATTCACAGTAGCTAACTTTAGTATCTGCTAACTGACATTTTGAGTTACAATGCATGTTATATCTTCTCTGGATGGAACAGAGACCCACATGCAGAAACACACATGGATGACGACGAAAAGTTCAAAAAGGCAAAGTCTTTATTGTAAATCCAGGTGGTCATACACAGATGGACCTAGTCAGTCCCAAACAGGTAAACAATACTAGACAAAAAAAGGCATAAACCAAAGGGGAAGGCAAAAACCATGGGGTGTAATAAGGACAACTGGAAAGTAACAAACAAAAGGCTGAGCAAATACAATCTGGTAAAAGGATAGTCAGTGTACATGTGATTGACATAAACGATCGTGGGGCAAGAGACACAAGGGCAAAGAATGAAACAAGACTTACATGATGATACATGTCTTTATGTTCTGTTCGGTATTGGCTAACATTTTTAAATTGATTAAATAATCAGCAGCAATTAGTAAACCATTGATTAATGATTAACATTTCTTGTAGGTATATGACATACCAGCAAGTTCCTTAATTTTTAAACTACAGAAAATATTCATGTTCTAGCTGTCATGACATTGTGGCTATGTGTTTTTTAACCCTGGTGATTTAAAGCTAAACCCTACTGGTAAAATTGTTGAAGGACGTGTACAATGTAATTAGACAGGAGTTATCCATGATCAATATATAACATAAGATTTTAATGTTTTCATATCACCTATTCAACTGTTTTAAATGACAAATTACAACTGTTTATGGAGCGACACTCAGTCACTCTCACACTTACTGTAGTTTTAAATTCATTGATGTAACCAAAGATGATGAATTCTGAGATGGAAGAACTTTTATGAGGTGCAAATTACAGGTGAGGGTCATTAGAGATGATTAAGGCTGATCTAATGAGTTTAATCCCCACCTTTGTCTAATATTGGGCTATTACCTTCCTCCCAACTAGATTTTTAATGTTCTTGCCTTAGAGCCTTTAACACAAATTAGTTAAACTCAACCTGACCTCAATATCTCTGTGTTCTTGCTTTAATTTGTGGAGACCTTCAATTAATATCTGTGTACATTGGCTGCTAGATAATCCACAGCACTGTTGCATGTTTGTAACATGCTCACATCCTGTCTAATCTTTATTCAAACTTTGTAGACATCACCATTTATTTTGTACGTTTGTTTCTACCCTTAGAAATCTGACTTTTGAAAGCTGTTTCTGAAGATATTTTTAATGTATCCTTGGAGTGTGAAAGAGTTGATAATATTACTTAACCAACTGCAAACCAACATATAAACATTATTTTTTTATTGTACCAAGTTATACACCTGAGATTGTTTTCTTAAATTTGCGTTTTGGAGTTTTAAGAAGCCCTAGTTCCCAGAGATCATTTCCTGCAGATATAACTGAACTGCATGGAGATGTGTGTATATAAATGTATGGATTGGAATGTCATGGGCTTATTGTTGACAAAAGACAAACATTTAATGATATATTTTTAAAAAAAATGGTCCATTCTACTGTTAGAAACAATCATTTATTTGCATAAGATGAACGTAGTTGTGTGTTTGAAAGTTGTCATTGTGCTTTAGACCCTGACTGAGTCAAGTTTTCTCCATACACAGCAGGCTTAGCTGTTGTGCTAATTTAGAAAACACACAGGAGCTAAATTGCTAAAATCAACAGCAAATCCCACTTTCAAAAGTTAAAGAGATTTTGGCAGTTAAGCTGGAAGTCTCACTGAGTTCAGTTTACATTTATTGAACTAAAATAAATAAAGCAGTTTACGCTTTTTTAAGGGTTATTTAAACAAATTAAATTGTCAGTGGGTCTTGGACAATAATTTGATTTGGACTAATAAGTTCTGCATGAAGTGGCCATGGTAGAAAATCATCACACAACACAGTCTGTCACTATGATTTATTTGAAAATCTAAGAGGATTTATCTCTTTAGAAACTAGAATTACTGTACACGACATCTCTGCTCTCTCACTGATATTCTTATTATGTTTTTCCTTATTTTTTCAGACAATGACATAAAGAAGATGGATCCAAACAGCAGCTCTCAGGTCTGTCCTCTTTGAGTTTCTTGGCACACGTTGATCTGGGCGGAGATTCTCCATCTTTGAAGTGCATCAGTTGTGTCTAAGTGCTTTCTTACCCACAGTGGCTGCAGAGAGGACCTCAGGAGCAGACGCCCGGTTGCTTTATTTCATTTACTTTCAGGAAGGGTGAAGGGTAAAGCCACCAGAATGATGAAACGCGGTTACCCAACTCTCATTGTTTTTAAGGAGCGCCTGTATGCGTTCACATTTCTCTTTTACTCTGAGCGCAGGGGGAAATTATAATTAATCTGTTAATGACAGTCGGGGCTGTCATAAGCTTGGGGAGTATATAATAAATTGCTGTAATAAAAATTAAGATTGCATGCATCATTGAGGCCTTCAGAGGGTTTGTTTAATGTAGTTACAAAAATGGTAGCAGCTGATGTGGCGTCCACTGCTCTACCAGGAGAACGCTAATTTCTGAGTGACACTTAACCTGCTGTAGCTCAACCACGGCTGAGGGAGGTGAGGGGAAACCTAATGAGTTTTTCCTGCGTCCCATTTTGAGAACCACTGAACTGGATGGCCTGGTTTGTTTCCGAAAGGCCAAAAAGGGAAAAAAAAAAAAAAAAAACATAAGAACTTGCATTGTTCATGGGAAATTAATTACACCCTCTGAAAGTCTTCCCAATTCCAAATTCAAGTAAAAGAATTCATTATGGTTTGTTGCACAGGACAGTGAATGATTGGTCATTGTTTCTGAGGGCACAAACTTTAGACAAATCACCACATGCTCCAAAAAGTCATGTGGGGGTTAAAGGTTGAGTTGTTCACTTGTTCCTCTCCCCCTTAAATGGAACATGAAAGATGCAGCATTGGCTGGTACATGCACTCTGAGGGGCTCCACGTAGTTACAGCAGCAGAGGACTTCCTCTTCTTTGATGAGAGACAAAGCTTCCTCTGTAGTGAAGGGTCCCATTAGAGGAGTGCTGTCGACTTCTGCCCCAAAGGAACAAAAGACCAAATCTTAAGCGTTGTCGCACATTAGGGGATTATCATTTCATCTGATGTAATCCTGATATTAGAACCACCCAATGTGAAGATACTCCCTCAAGTGTCTTTGTTTATGTACTTGCGTTCATTCACTCCAACAGTGATCTGATGCTGGACAGTCAAGAGGTTGACTGACTTGTTTCCTGTCTAGTCACCATGGCTGTGCCACCTCTTTTGGCTGTCTCAACCAGAAATATTTGGCAAGGAGGAGACTTGGAATCTTATCTTTGGTTGTGTTGTTTGGGACACAAGGGGCCTCGTCTGGGGTTTAGCCTGCGGGCAAGCTGGTATATTGCACTTGTAGCCTGACACCAGTTGACACAGCATAGTTGCCCAGGTCACCCTACAAAAACATTGCTCACTCTGTGGATGAAGCAGCTGAACAATGGAGATATTTTTGTTGACAGACAGCCCTCGGTGATCTAATTGAGACTAAGCGCACTTGGCTGGATTTTGTGGTGAACTTTTAAGAAATCACATCCTTCCTGTCCTGCAGTTCAACTTAGGAAAAAAAAATCCCATATCGGGTCACATTGTCTCATCACTGGAGCTCAAATTCAAGTCTTTAACCTTCACAGAAAAAAGCATTAGCAGGATATATTATCTTAAACAAAAGCATGGATTTGATTGAAATTATCTCTAACAGTTGAAGCCTGAGTTTTCAAAGCTGTAACCAGGAGTCTGTGGCTGAAACATAAAGCTTGCGAGCCGAGTCTAATAGGGCCTCAGTGGAAACCAGATTGCAGCAGCAGATCCTCCACTGTGATTCATCTCTATTGTTTTGCTGGTTTGTTACCTTTCTCTCAAAGAGCCTATTGCTCCCGTGGCTCCCACAACAATTATCACCCGCTTGTCTCTCAGCTTGTCTGATTACACCATGTTGTTGTCTCGGCTTTGTTTCCACCATCCTTCTCGTCTTTGTATTTATCTTTAACGTTTGTGCCATTTCACTCATATATAAACCTGTTATGCATCACCTACCAGCCATGAAAGATAATTATAGACCGAAAGGAGCAATGGGCTTAATTTTCCAAATTAAGTGAAACTTAATAATACTTACTTAAATCTTGACAGTGATTAATGGCTTGCGGAGGAGTAGGCAAAAATGTTATGTACACCCAGGTTAGCTGATTTACATGGTAGATAAACAAAGCATCGTTTCTGAGGTTTATTAGAGATAAAAAAAAAAAAAAAACATTAACCAACACTACATGGAAGAATATAATGAAAAGGAAAGGCAGCAGAATAGATATATCTTTTTATATTTGTTGTAATTCCTGTGTTGCTCCCTTCCCTCAAAGCACATATGAGAAATGAACAGACATTGTATACTATATATAACACCAAAGCAGCTAGCACCACCCCAATGGACCATCCACTTTTTCATACATTTAGGGAAAATATAATCATTCTTTTTAATTACTGCACCTAGGCACTCTATTAAAATTCTAATTCACCTCATCCACCTCGATTGATCTGTTCACAGTGGGTGGCTGTGGTGAAATGCACTGTATAATATTCATGCTGGTACGCCTTGGTTGTGCTGTGTGTCAGAAGCCATCTTGCAGCGAATCCCTCACCCACCTTGGAGCGCAGCCTGTGGAACTGATGAGGTGAAGAGCATTGCTCTGCAGCTCCATGCTAGTAATCACGGGACTGAAGAAACACATACATCATCTGCCACACAGGTTGGCATGGCGAGTGAAAAGCCTTCACATCACGTAAGATGTTGGACAAATGATGGCCATACGTGTGTTTGTCTCCTCACAGATGGCTGTGCATCTTCAGTCAGGAAAAAGCTGAGCCTGGCACTTATTCCCCTCCCCCAACCCACTCCTCTTGCTCCCTCTTCCTCTCTCCCTCCATCAGTCTTTTGTAGCACGTCCCTTTTTTTCCCGCTTCTCCTCTGCAGGAGGTTTGATATTGGCAACACAGTTAGTGCCCTCCACGGAAATAACAGTGGAAAAAATGACATAAATTATTTGCCAATTGTTTGACACATGCAGGGCATTGTCCTTGCTATAATCATCAGCACTCTGTCACCTGAAGGTATGAACGGTGCCAGTGCTGCTTTGTGTCTTCCTGCTAAGCCTCTTGGGCTGTTCGAGGCTTCTTCTCTCTTCGGTAAAAAGTATGTGACGCATGTTTCCTCCAAACAGCACCCAGGGAAGATGGTAGAATGAATCGCATTGTGATGTTAAAATTTAAGGCATTAGAATTTACAGGAAAAAAAAACATAAAGCCAATTCAGTATGTTATGGTGGCACCAATGAAAATGTCACCATCCCACTGGCAATTAGAAGCATCAGGGACAGAAAGCTACCAGGCCACAGGTAATATTAAAATAATTCTGTTTTAATGACACACTTCAGTGTCCAATGTTGTAAAATAGGCACATTTCCCACCCCAGAACAATCATAAAAAGCTGTTTTAATTCAAATTCTTGCACGTTATATGTTATGGTTGACTAACTGCAAGATATAATTACTAACTGTATCACCAGATTCTGCAAACTCTCTTGTGGACTTAATTAAAAGATTATACAGATAATGCTGGTATTTTTCAAACAACAGGGCTAAAATTGCTTCTTAATGGTTCAAAAACCCATAACAGACACGATAAGAGAAAAGCTTAAAATCATAACAGACACTGGTGAATATGTCAAGACCTGCTCAATAGTTTACAATGAGCAGTGAATGGCATCAAACATATAAACAGTGTTTTTACTTGTATTTCCCCAGGCAAGGAAATTATACTCAGCATTCTATGCAATTCAATTAACAGCAGTGGTTGCATGCGTGCAAGAGAGCGACTTAGAGACTGGGAGAAAACAATATTAGTTTGTGTATGTGTGAGTGTTTGGTTTATTTTCAAAGAGCTTGCCAATGTCAGTATTAAACACATTTTAGTTAGCCCATGTAAAGACTGTTAAATTGTGGATGGTGATGCATTGCCTTTCATATGTAGCATCCACGGGAAAAAAAAAAAGCAAGATCTCCAAGTGGCTCTGGCACATTGAATTCACCATACACAATGTATTATTGTCCATAAATATGAGATTTAGCTCTGGATCAATACATGATTTCACCTGATGAAGAATGATGTGCAGGCCTGAGCAGGAAAATACAACAAGAGACAAAAACGGTCCCTCCTTGTGAAAAATGCTCATTATCAATGGGGGAGGTGTTTTGTCTAGATGTAATGAGATACTGTCATGCTGTGGTACAGTGCAGAACAAGCAGAGCCACCCCTATGCAGCCTGTACCATTCTATAATGTCCTTGCC
Source organism: Polydactylus sextarius (assembly GCA_016801845.1). Lineage (NCBI taxonomy): Eukaryota > Metazoa > Chordata > Actinopteri > Polynemidae > Polydactylus > Polydactylus sextarius. The sequence goes on along the minus strand of CM028912.1, from coordinate 9,709,387 downwards.
CTTGATCAGTTCCCACTGCCTTCAATTGCACCGAAACCCATTATAAATTAATCACCTCGTCTTGCAATTTGCATAAAACACACACAGCACCATTTCCATTCACCTCTATCTATGAACTGGATTAGGAGAAACTGCATTAAATGGCACATTAAGGAAGAGGAAGCCGATCTATAGCGAAAGGCGGTAATTCGGTGACAATAGCAGCGGAGCGATTCCTGTGAGCGGTATAATTAATGTATGCCTTGCAACCATACATGGGGAACAGCTCAGTGCATTTGGGAACTGAAAGAGAAATTTCTCCCATGAGTCCTCCAGTTCCCTCCTGCTTTCTGTAATGTCCTCGGCATAATGCAATATGATTTTGCTGCCATATACCTTATGTTTTGACAAATCTCTGCATACAGAATCATCCTGTAGATTTCAAGGAATTTACCTCGTGTGTTTATTTTGGCTGCACAAAGCAGTGAGATGGTACCCGCTTGCTCAAATTATAACAGATTTGCCCCAGAGTGAGGAGGTAATCAGCTATCTGAAAACGCCTAGCGATTACTCAGACGACGAGGAGCCAGTCACAACAATAAACTTAACTGAAAGACTGAAGATTGATCACAGAGTTTTTATTTAGAAAAACACGACTTTGGGAAAAAGGCAATTCATCTGATCTGTCCTGGTGTATTTTCCCTGTGAATCAGCAAAAAAATAGAGCGGCCATCTCCGACTTAGATCGGAAAAAAGAGCATAAATCATGTAATTACTTTGTCAAAACAACATCTGATCTTTGCACACACACTTTTGTTTACCTGTAAAAAAACTACTCTCATCTTTATGCTCTGCTTAGATGTTCCTAATTAATCTAGTTTTCACACTCACCACACACTCTCTGAATTATAATCAGAGCGTGAACTTTGCAACTAAAACAAATAATCTGTTGCTTTCACAGATGTTGAGGTTGCAGACGGGATATTGATGTGGAATTTGAATCTAATACACAATATCATGCTAATTTCATCTTTTAGTAATTTTTTCTATCCCAACACATTTGTAACATATTAGTATATAATTCATCTGTCATAAACCAATTAAAATTTTGAAGGGAATGCATAGGAAAAAAGGGAGAAAAGTGCATGTCGTTCAACTATGAAATGATCCGGCTGTGTAATGGACATCAGGCTTGTAGAGCTGCCTGCCCAACAATCTAGTTTGGCAGTGAGGAGCCCATATTAACAACACAACAGTGGTTATTCTCCCAGTGCTTTCCTAAATGTCACAGTTTGCATTTGTCAGATTGCAATGTATCACTTAGAGGGGGGTGATGGGAAACCCTCCAAGAGTAACCTTGAATGGCAGCCAATCGGCACGGGACCAATGGCCTCCCATTCCTCTGCTTCGCTGCACTGCACTGGTGCTGCGCTCTACAGTATATTTAAACACATGCCGACACCCAAGAGGAGGAGAAATAGCACCTGACCCCTTGAAACTGATACCCTCGCAAGCAAGGGAGAGGGGAAATTGTTTAATGAAGATGGATCACGGTGATGGCTTTACATTTCATTTCTTAACAGCGGGCATACGGCTTTATTACAGCCAGTCCTCACCTTTGTCCTCTTCCTCTCAGACAAGGCACTCAGGAGGCTCTGTGCACTCACTTTAGTTTTGGTTTTAGTGCCTTTTTTTAGGGACTGTGTGTGACTGTGTGTGTGTGTGTGTGTGTGTGTGTGTGTGTGTGTATATATATATATATATATATATATATATATATATATATGTGTGTGTATATGTAGGGGATGTGTGTATTGTGTCTGTTGCCTCCTGAATGTAGCCTGAATTGTAGAACTTGCTTAGCTGGCTAGTCAACGGGGAAATGTTGACAATTCAGCCCAGTTCCATCTGGCCACATTCTTCCTGGTCTAGCTGCTCTGTGAGGTCTCCTGTGAAATGATGTCCTCTATCAGCACTGAATGTCACAAGCCCCACACCATTATTGCAGAATAGAATCCCCACAGACTGTACAGAGGGAAAAAGGTTTCAACATTTCTTTTGTGCCTCATTCGAATCATTCCCTACCACCATATAACGGATGTAAAAAAAAAAAAAAAAAAAAAGATTCAATAAAGGCATCCCATTTCAATGCTGAAATCTAAACTATCAGTACATTAAGGCCATGAGGGTGCTACTGATGACTGACCTGCTGGTTCACCATACATGTTTGTTTGGATTACAGTGACTGATTTAATTGGAAGTCAAAGGAGTTTATTGCTGTACCGAATGGCCACACATGAAGGCAGTTAATCACAGATAACCTAAACCCTTATCCCTCGCCACGACTCATGATCTTTCCCTAAAATGACCATGTCACTTTGAGCCTGAGGGTAACTGAACTTTTTCAATAGTGTTAAAATGCATTTATATAGTGATTTGCTAATGGAGGCATCAAAAGGGGGAAAAAGCACTTAGGTAAGAAAATATTGATGCCTTTGCATTCCATTAGATTTGCATTGATATTGGATTTTATAAAGCAAACACTAGTTCACATACAACAAAGTAATTTCTAAGAATTCCACAGTCTTATACACAAATAGTAGCTGCAGCCAATTTCATCTCTGAATTGCATGTTCAGTGTTTGACCTACATAGGTAAACATGCCCTGAAACACACTTGCTTGGTGCAGTACATTACCCCCCGCCACCCATCTACAAAATTGCAGCAAAGGGACATACTGAGGAACAGAGGAGTAACGTAACCTGATCAGTAATCTGCTCATAACTCTGTTGAGAAAACTGGAGCTAAGTGAACTCAGATCATCTTGTGTCGTCACAGACTTGTGTGTCATCAAGTTCAACCAGTCTAAAAAGGGTCATGCAAAAGGAACCAGCTGTATTATGCTATAAATAACAGTAGCTTCACAGTGGCTGCTGTGTTTGGCTCACACTGACTGCACACTAAGTATTCTCCCAAACAGGCTTATCACAGTAATAACAATGTTTCAAAAGTATAATATATTTTTAGATGTAACTCCTGAAACTGATTTAGACTAAACTTTTCCTGCTGCCTACCACTTACCTATTATGCAAGTATGGTAATATGTTGAGTCATACATGTCATCAGCTTTGCATGCAGGACAATGCTTTGGATGTCTGAGATGAAGCACGGTTTGCACCTCTGAACCCAGGACCAAAGGCCAAGGGTTCAAATGAACAACAGGGCCCTCAGGCAGAAAACCTGAACCCTTATCACCTGAGATGACAGAAGTTAAAGTGCATCGGCAGTGCAACATGCAGTCCTTTGCTGAAACTGAGCAACAAGCTAGTTGTATTGAATACTTTTACACCATGAGGAAGTTTTTTTCAACAAATTTAATTTAGCACCATAGGAAATTCATTTTTGTCCACCGTACTGAGATGTAGATGGACATGGAGGTATGGAAGTTCCTTATATAGTACCTAGTCAGTTTTAAATGAAAGTTAATAGAAGTTTCAGTCAACAAAAAAATTCTGAACTTGCTCTGGTCGTGAAGCAAGGGGAGCATTTGTCTGGTATAACAAAGATATATGACTCTTGCAGTACACAGCTCGCTAGTCTTAATTAGGTAGCTACCATCAAATGGGAATTGTATCATCACATCAGTAAGTGCACCACAACATGCTCGCCCCTAACCTTATACATTTATGAATTTCAGTATTAACGGGGACATAGAATACTTAGAGGAATAATTAATGCCCGACTAAATTGAGTTTGAAAAGCCTGTGGTTTACCGTGTCATTGCTGCACACTGTCAGCCAATTGCAGTGGCTGAGGGATTGGGAGGGTCAATGTGTAATGTCCATGCGATGAGTAGTGCTGCTTTACTACTTCCATTTGCTCCAGTGCGGGCAGCCTTCCCACTGGTCCTCACTAATGACGCCTCTCTAATGCTGCATGGAACAGCAGAGGAGGGTAATGTAAGTGCAGATAGGGGAGCCGCATGGGTAAAAATTAAAACACGATAATTGATAATATTTCAATGTAGCTTAACAGAAATGCTCCATATCATGTTCAATAGGATTATCATAGAATAATTAATAAAACATGAACATATTTCATAATTGAAAGATATGTGCAATAGATGTCAGGAATGTGGATCTAATGGCCAAAGTACAACATGGAGCTACAAATGCTGACCATGATAATAATAATGTTGTAATTATGAGCAGTATAAGTGATCGCTTTTTATGTACAGTAATTCTCTAACAGTGATAAATTGGGTTTGTTTTATTTGCTGGTTATGTGAATTAAAAGTATGAGTGTTATGAATTGGTTATGAAGTGAAAAGCTGCCCACAAACCTGTCTGTTTTCTCTACATCCTCCACCTTATTACCACAGTGGTTCACGATTGGAAGACTCTCATCTCACTAACACGTTCAGACGCAGCTCCATGAGTGCTTACATCGCACACACCGGCCCCCTCATACATAGATAATGCCCTCTTCTGTATCTTTGACTATGTTTGAAACATGAGCCCTTTTTAACCTCCACACCATTAACAGCACATGCAGTTTTGCATAGGTGTGCTATTTTATGGGTGCACTACAGTGAAGGCAATGGCTTAATCAGTGGTTAGAAGACTATTCAGATCTTTTACTTGACTAAATATGGCAATATATACCCCATTACCAGTTTGTTATATACAAGTAGCTAAAAATAATTGCATCTTATGCAACAATCCTGCAATGAATCGCCCATTCGTGAAGGTTACAAGGTTCAGTTTTTTGATGGAACTGTGCTAAAGCGGCATTGATTGAAATGTATGACCATATTAGAGGATGTAGTTTGTATTGCTAATTAAACTGTATTGATTTATACAGTGACACTGACATAAATATAGTGGACAAAATAATTGGAACACCTGTCAATATAATGCATTGTAGTTCAAAAGCAGCACAAATAACATCCTCAGAGACGATCACACTGTTGAATCCAGTGCCTAACAAACTGACAGTTTAGTGTATTTGAGCAAAATAAATATAGTAAAATATACAATTAAATTTAACCCTTTCAGAGTTTTACACTGACTTTGTAACTTTGTCCTATAATTTCATATTTTCAAGTTTTTTTAAGATTATTGTCTGTTGTTGTTGTTGTTTTTATAATATGTGTTTAAGATAGTGGATACCTTAATTTCCAGTTGTATAAACAAAGTATAGATTTATCTATCTATATATATATATATATATATAATTATTCTAATCAGATTGTTTTAGTTAATTAGTATTTATACATTAAAATGTAGCGGTATATACAGAAATTTGATGAAAAAGTTCAAATGTGTCAGATTTCTTCTGTTTTACTTTGTTTTAAACCAAATATATTTAGGTTGTAGCCTTTTTGTTGTAATAAATCAATATATTAATTAATAATGGAAATATCCATTAGTTTTAGATTTATCTTGAACAATGGATTGAACAATGGATTGCAGTGTAAAATACGGAGCAGTCAAAATATAAAGAGGCTTAAAATGAAAATGCCCTATTAAAGCACAAGAACCCCAGAATTGCACCTAAGTGCAGTACTTGAATAAATGTTCTTAATTTCACCACAGGGGTTAACAGTCATCTAGACTCAGCTATAGATTAACTGAATGGGTCATTAAAGTCAACCCACAGTGTCATGGTGCAATAGGCTCTGAAGGTGTTGTGTTTGGAAGTAAAATTATTGCAGCAAGCGAGCGACCCAGCTAAATCACGCCACTCTCAGGGAGAGAGAGGGCATCGGACAGGAGCAGGACTATTCGCCCGTGATGCCTGTGAATGCATTTCCTTCGCCGTGCCCCCTCTGATCCAGCTGTCCCTTATATCAAAGATGCCTCTGTTTATGTTTGGAAATCGATTGATATTGTGCATGATGGATGAGCTGTTGGCAGACCTGCCCTCTCTTTGGAGCGGAGTCAGAGGTGGCCGATTTAATGGATAGCTTGTCGTCTTCAAAACTAAATGTGCAACTATACTGCAACATAAAATATACAGCTGTTGTCAAGGTGGTGTTAGCTTACTGATATGTCATGATACCTACAGTGAATATGAATGCTATGAATTCGGGGACATAATCCCTCATTCAAATCAAACTACTCTCAGACAGAGATCGATCTCATTTCATGTGCTGAAAGATTTATTGTCTATAATGAGCACATGTTTGACTGAAATGTGAAAACAAAAATAATTATGTTTTAGGAGACAAGAGTGTGACTTCTGTGAAGAGTTAAGATTCTCCATATGTTTCACAAACATAGCCTTATTGGTTAGTTTTAAGGCATATAATAGGTGGGTTATTAGGAGCTGGGGTGCCTTTTAATGGAGCTGCTGGTGCTTCTGCTTTCAGATAGTCTGGGAAGTATAAGACAGATAGGTGGCCTAGATTAGATAAAGCTGTGTGTGTGTGTGTGTGTGTGTGTGTGTGTGTGTGTGTGTGTCTTCCCAGGCTTATACAAATAGGGAGAGCCCAGCAATAGCCATCGTCTGAACGTACACTTTCATCCTGGTGCTTTTTCTTGCCTCCAGCGATGGGAGTGGATGACCTTTTACTGTCAACTTCCAACATGACAAATTACAGAGGCTGGATGACCGTGTTTTTTAGGAATGCAAGAGTTCACTGCCTGGTCAGGCCGCTAGCAGGGCAGCGGACCCCTACAATGGAGACAGATGTATTAATTGATAGATAATAGTCATAGATATATTGACTGGGGGCTCCATATTTTGAGGCCAGAAATGTGATAGCCAAGGAAGCCTTTAAAGGGTTTCACTGCTCCCTCCCCACAGGGGCTGCCTGAGCAGAACAGACCTGCACAGAAACTAGATCATGTACCCAACATCAGAGCAGATGACTCCCGAGATGAACCTCCACAGCTTTTCAGTGGTTTTGCCTGAATATAAAGACAAAATTAGGTGCAACCATTTCTTTTGTACTGCTCATGTGTGTAGGTGTGTGTATGTGTGTGTGCTTTTCCATAATGGGCTTGTGGTGAAAGCTAAGAGAGTGTGTGTGACATGTCTTGGCGAGTGATCCAGAGGTGGCTCGCATGGTCTGCTCTGTTGTGTGATGTCAGTGCCCTGTTTAATTGGAGATCAGCTGGGCCAAATGCAGCGAGAGCTTCACTTTCTGACCTCATCAGGCTGATCTGTGCCATCCATTCAGCCCACTCTCTTGCAACCACATCAGTCACCAGCCTGTCAGTTTGCACAAACAGCTAGTAAGTATTTACTCTACTGATTATGTGTGCTGCACTGATCTGCCAAAGTGTGGTCTCATAAGATGCACACCTGATGCTTACCTAATTTGCAGTACTCCCTGCCAATAGCTGCAGTGAGGTCATTGATACATTTAGCGCTGACCAGACTGGCAACTGTATGATCAGGGTCATTCATACAACACACTGGGGGCTTTTGTTCATCTCGTCAGATGTGCAGCCATGTGGAAATCATTACATATTTATTTGCAGAGTTCATTCCGTCCTGCACAGATTGGATCGTTACATATTCCTCATTTGTTCAACGACACTACTGTATTATGCAAATGCTTATTGTAATGGATTTAGTCCCATAGACCAAATATTACTGCCATAGTTATCACATATTGCAGTGTAGCCAACAGTTAGTGAGCTGGGAAAATGAAACAGAAATTGCCCAACATCCCATCCACGTTTATGGAAGTGAGCATTCTGCATTGTGGGAAAAATGATTATTTTATCCCCAGGGTTTTGAAACACTCATAAACAATCACATGGCTTTCCATGCGAGCAGAAATTCATGTTGGCTATGATATTAACTCAGGTTCTTTTGGGCTCCAGCACAGTTATTCCATAAGAATTAATTAAGCTCAGTACATACAGCAAGTGTTTGGGTGCGTTAAACATAACTACTCATTTTATTTTACTCATTTCCTCATCATAAACAGCTTGCAGCAAATGCAGCAAAAGAAGAGGCCAATATTTTTTTGTCATAGATGGAGAAGTTAGCATTTTACTGTAAATAAAACATCATAAAAAAAACACAATTCCAGGAACACGCTTAAGACCAAACATACATCTGTTTGCTGTTTTCACCATTGAACCAGAAAAAGACATAGTACAAAGTGCTTTTAGTATGGAGAAACAAATGTTTGGCTAATAAAATCTCTCATGCAGACTGAAGGGCTCAGCAATATCACTGAAGGCTACCTAGATTCATGGCTAGTCCTCCAATAAAATAAACAGCCAATAAAACATCAGGCCAGGACTCCCCTGACAGCACTTTAACATCATTACACTTTCAACAGGCTTTCATTGAAAACTTGAATATATATTTGACTGTTCCCTATTACTTGTAGGCGACCACATGGGTCCAGACAAGGTTTTATGGCCGTCTACTTAATATCACATATCTCAATGCTCTGTGTAAAGTGCTGTGAGCTCAGCGAGTGTGAGCATCTTGTGGCGAGATCTGGGGCTGATTTGCACTCACCATTGCTTACAGAAACTCCACTTCCACCTAATCACTCTGCCTTGACATCAGTAGCCACAGAGCATATGGAGCGTATGCGTTTTCCCATCCACAGAGGAATTCACAGGGACTTTACCGTCACACAGGGATTTATATTGGAGAGATTAAAAAATAATAATATTCATAATAATATGATTATGCAATGATAGAAGGTTGTGAAATAACAATTCATTTTCCAAAAACAGAAACATTAAAATGTAATTATGCAAATTCTGCCTAAATAAAGTTATTCAGCATTTGCATTATGTTTTGTTTTCATACTGAATCACAGTCTCGTCATTTAATATAGAATAGAGAAGCTAATTTTGGAACAGTGCCATTTTATCTCTATAATTTTGTCTATAATTCAAGTGCACTATACTATGACAGATTAAACTTACATATAATATGCAGGGGAATTATTTAATGGCCAGTGTCAATTAGCATTTTGAACTCTGTAGCACTTTTACATGAAGTACAGCCAAACGCCTTTCAACTAACTTCACTTATGCTTTTTGGAAACACCATCAGATCAGTTTCTGTGAGGTTAATCCCTTTGACCTTTGCTGTTACTACAGTATTTAACCCAGTGTGTATACAAGGATTTTCAAGAGGATTATCAAGCTCCTTAAAAGGGGATTAGCTAAATCCTCACATTGTCTGACCCCAGTTCTATTACACCCTGGGATTACACCAACAACAATAGCTGAAGGCGGCTGGGTTAAGAAGGTGATGTTTTAAGACGTGTTACTCTCTTCATTCTAATTGAATTTAAATAGCTTGAAGCTTCACAACATGGTGTAAAATGAAAGAGCTCTGTCCAATAGGGAGGTGTGACGCACGTCACACCAGCATAAACTGAAGAATAAACGGTTTCTTCTCCCTTTTTTGAAGTCTGAAGGTTGGATCTTGCTGGTTGAAGTGTGTAATTACAAGCCAATGACAGGATTGCACATTCCGTCAGTGTGTGGTCTATTTTGTGTGTGTGTGTGTGTGTGTGTGTGTGTGTGTTTCTCCTCCTGACACACAGAGGTGATGCTGGACTCCCCCTATAGGATGCAAGAGGTACTGCAGTACTTCAGTTGAGGGCTGGTAACTGACCTTATCACTGAACAAATGATTTCAACCAGCATTTTTGTTTATCTAGTTGTCATAAAATCATCATGCAACTTACTCTGTCAAAAAAGCATCTATATACTAGTGTGTTTTGTTTTGATGCAGTAATGTTGTGAGGTAATGTTGTACACTAAAAGATTAGTCTGTTTTAAGTAGTTTTTGCATTGAGATTACATTTTTACGCTACTGAATCACCTAACCTTGTCCATTTCATGTATGTAGATAATATATTGTTTTTTATATTGGTAAATATGTTGGTATAATTAAAATATCTATCTACCTTTGCAGATATGAATGAACTGTACAAACCTATATAATACAATATATAGCATCACATACTGTAGGATAGGTTAGGATTTATTGTAAAACTATTCTGTTAGATTGTTTTAAGTAAGTGGATATAATTTGCACATTATAATGTTGCAACTGAATGTGCATCCCATATTATGTTGAGACATAATGTGAGACATAATTCAAGAATAACATTCGCAGACAAGACGTGATAAAATGATCATAATATGCCAAAAACTATCAGGTTACTATAAATAAGCATGTTGATGTCATCTGTCATGAATATACTTGATTTCAGAGAGTTTTATTAAAGTAAGTGTACAAATAACCAGCAACTCAGACCATGTTTAGATGACAGAAATATTTATAATACCACTCAGCTACGCACACACACTCATTCATCATATGTATCATCGCTTTCAAGATCTCTACTGACACCATCACCTCAAAACAGCCCTCAGTGAGACACTGAGAGGCCACTTTACGCTCTGACTCAGGCCACACTGTTTGTTTGTGTGTGCAAGTGTGCATCTGTTGTCGAGCCAGAGGTGTAACCAAAGGCCAGCGCTTGCTGCAGATCATGTTCGTCATTGTTTACTCCTCAAGAAACACAAATAATTCAATTTGTTTGCAACTTTTAAGGCATCCCGCCTGTCAGCTGATATTCGTGGAATTTCAAGCGAGGGCTTCACAGTGAGCCTGTGCAGAGATGCAGGGAGGCTGACAGCGCTAATGGCTATAAAGATAAGTGGAAGAATGTTGACGCTTGAGAAAGCCACAGGCAATGGACGAGGATGAAAGAGAGAGTTCACCACTTAGACCGCTCCCTCACAATGGGGGGACACAACTAGTATTTATCAGCACTCACACTTCAAATTACTGCCTTTAAATGCTGCTTACAACAGTGAATGAATAAATAAATCTGGCTCACACAATCCCACAAACCAACATTATATCATAGTATGCCTGCAAATGTTTTTTGGCTACTTGCCTGCTGTTTGAGTGAGGATTTGCAGGAACATCAAGGCATAAATAAGCACAGAGAAGACAGTGATTGCTGCTTGTTGAGGAATGAGATGTTGAGATTGGCACTGTCTGCTTTCTCTTCTCTTCCTCTGTCTTTTATCTGTCTGTTTCTACCCCTCGTCTCTCTCTCTCTCTCTCTCCTTCCATCTGCCCCTCTCTGAGGCCCAGCCAAAGTAAACACCATGTTCAGTGCTCTCAATCACAGGATCTCTCAGAGGAAGAGGGGGCAGTGCCCTGGCACAGTGCTGGTGGCCAGGCCTGGGGGAGTGGGAGAGGATGTAGGCCACTGCCTCAGAAACGTTCTATCATTGCGGCATCAACCGGGAATTCACATCTATCAGAGCATGTGCTCCCATACTTAAGTGGTCCTACTTGACATAAATATTTGCATGACACGGGCTGACATGGGAGATCCTATCATAAGTCATACAAACTCATCGTAGCCCATTACAAGCAGCACTCACAGTGACCACCAAGACAGACAGTGGCTAAGTAGAGAATAATAGCTGACTCCTGGCCCCTGTAACAGCTACAGTTACAGAGACATGGGATCATTCTGTCACCAGGTTTTTAAACAAAATGTCATCCCAGCTATTAGATTGTCATTTCTAGCTGCTCTGTCACAGCCTTGCAAAAAGTCCAGTGACAGATAGTTCTCTTGCTGCATGCCTCACGGCGGTTATGCGCCTGTGCTTTTTTCCCACGTACTTTAAACTTTGCCTGACTGCAGCACACATCACTCTCAATTGTGCTTTGTGTAACAGCATGAGGAAGAGCCTCTCTGTTATTTTTAGTGTATGAATGTGTCCGTGAGGTGTTGTGTGTATGTGAGACAGGCCTATTCTTTTTACTTTTGTCCATCGTCACCTACTGTATTTAAGAGGAAGCCCCTGCTTTCATGCGGCACCGGGGCCAGTTTGTGTCCATTTGAGTATTTCCTCGTGTGGAAAAAGAAAAAGAAAAAAATATGTGCTTTGTGACAATATCTCTGCCTTGTTTTTCCATTCAGCCTGCTCCTCTGATTCAAACCGTGTGTTACAGATAGCTTTGGCTTGGAACCAGCACAGTTTGCCAAGCAGGTTATCCTGCTGTGCTCTTATACATAAATCTGCTGCTAAATAGTAACTCCTAGACATGCAGACAAGTTGGTCTAAGTAGCCTGAATGAAGAAAAAAAATCACTTATGGGATGTTGGATTGGTGTTAGGGACCATAAGGAGAAAAGTAGATGAAGAAAACGGGTTGAAAATGTTTCTAATGTGTGTGTAAATCTTAAATGTGTCTTCATCTCAGTGTGAAGCTTTTTGCTGTTTCTGTCACATGTAGTGAAGGTTTATTTTATCGTCCACATTCACATCTAAGATCTGGAAGTCCTTAAATCTTTAAAAGACCATTCCAGGACTATTAGATCTCACAAAATAATAGATGTCAGCGTGGTCAGTTCACATGACTGTGATCAAGATAAAGATTATTTGCATGCATTCAAGCTGCGACTCTGTAGAGAATGATCACTGTCATCCCAAAACAATGGAACTGATTTATGAAATATGACAATACTGAGACATTCATGATTATTGATTGGTATTGTTAGCAGCTTTAAAAGAGCCATATGTCTTCATCTTCAGCAATGACACACGTATAACAAATAAGTTTACCACACTGTGTGAGACGAAAACCCAAAGGCAACATTTTAAGGTTCTGATACACATCACGGGGTTACTTCATTACATCTCATGTCATTATAGTGAGATTCTTGCATGAATTAGCAAAATAAATGATTATAAACCTTTTTCTTGACAAGCACATCCATAAAAACAGGAGGGAAGAGTTTATTATTGAAATACAAATGAGTTTGTTATTAGACAGGTGTGCACTTATTGTACTGTAATAAATACAATATCACAATGCACTTATAACTTTTACAGTGCAGCTTGATAAGAGAAACACACTATGTGGTTTCAGGGCCCATGCATCTTAGTCAAGTGTGATTCCTCTTGGAAATGTATTTATGAAAATAATCTATTCTCTATTTGTTTTGAATTGTCACAGACAGGAGGATGTTGCTTCCTCTCAAGGTTAGCGAAGTTGCTCAGATGAATGGTTGTTTGAGAGTGTGCTCATATGTCAATGTTTACCCCATTAGTGACAGCTCCGAGGCAGTAGGCCACTTAATATTGTCTGTGTAGCCACACACTGTCCCCACACGCCGGTTCAAAAGTTCAGCCACTTCCTCAAGGGTCTCATCACATTCTCGCCACATCTTGATTTTCAAAGCTTTTCTGAGCGACTCGACCTGTCAGAAGAGATACCACAAAAAAACAATGATGGAGCACAGGTTTGAAGCCAGGGCCCGTCAGGCCAGCAAAGCTACCTCCTGGCTCTTTGGTTAGGACGCCTGGACTATGAAGCTCATATTAAAGGCTGTGTAGTGGTCCAGGGCACGGCTGCCTGCATCTAGCCAGAGGAGCAATTGATTGTTCTGGAAACTGATGAAGCTCGGGCACAATTAGATTGCAAGGCAGTGCTGTGAGGTGAGAGAGCACCCTGGCTGCCTCTCTCTTGATTGATGGTAAAATAATAACTGCTGCGTATTAACTATAGAGTTCACCACTGGGTTAAGGTGGGCCAAAAATTGCTGCTCTTATTAGATTCCGATATGACTTGCGATGTAAAAAGATTATTTTCATTGTGGCAGTGGACAGTCATTTTGCATGCAGTGAGGTGGTTTCCCACAATATGTTGCTGTCGTATAGCTACATGGTAGTTTTGATTCAGGAGGGCGCTGGGTCAGGAGTCACCCCAGGACATTAGCCAATTTTATTTTGACATTCCAGCTTGCCAAAATAGATGTGAGACTTATTCAAATACAATCACTCACACTGAAGGTCACGTAGGGTCCCTTTATGTTTCACTGTTTCCTCATATCTACTGCACTGCATCAATGTCTGCTCAAAAATGTTGCACCTAAAAAGCTGAGGGAGCATCAGTTCATCATATTACCTCACTTCAAGATGAATATCCTCCTTCATGCACATGTCAAAAAGCCAAACCAGTGAATGTGCAGCCATATCATAATATATGAGTAAAGAAATGTGCTGCTCATGGACAGAGGTGCTTTCACTGAGCAATCTATCTGTGGTTTAGATAAGGATTAGGGAGGCCAAACAGTCAAACAGCAAATGTATTTTTCTTGAAGAGCGTTTCCACAACGTGTGCTTACAAAACAATTTTCCCTCCTGCTCAAAGTGTGTAATCCTGCTGGTCATTTGTTAGCCGGTGCATCTCCCATGTGGAGGCAAGGCCGCTGGCAGAGTGTTGGGGTATACAGGAGGTGAAAGCTTATAGTCGCATATCAGAGCTCAGGGATTCACGCTCATTTATCTCCATTTCTCACACACGGTGTCTAGTAATAAAGGCTCAAGTGAAAATGGTGTTTATCATTGGAATGACAACATCTCCCAGATGCTGCAGAAGAAATCTAGAAAATAGATAACGTATTACAATAACAAGTCCTTACTCGGTGGAAAATCCAATTAAGAGGGAGCCTTACATCATGATAATCAAGCGGAGGTGGACTGGTTCATTTAGACCGCTGGATAACAGAGCAGAGGGAGGTCTGGTCTGGGAGATCAGGGTTAGTTGCAGTTAGACCTGCTGCATATATCAGCAGCTATCTAGAGTGGGGAGCTTTACCCCTAGTGGTTTAGTGGAGAAATGCAGCCTGGGCTGATTTTAAAACAAATAATGAAAATCGTGTTTAGTGTGTTTCAGTACTTATTGTTGAAACACAATGAAAACACCCACAAATAACTTGAAGAATATTTCAGATTCTATGTGAGAAACAGAGCTGAGTGCAGTTACAGCTCAAAACAATGCATTATTGGATTGTGGGGTTTTGTATTGGATTGTATGTTTGTGTTTCTATAAGCCTCTACATGCAGATGTTCGTATGTGCATGTGTCAGGAATGACTGTGATGGTGGGGTATGTTGTGTTGTTGTGGAGAGGGTGCACTGCTGGGCCTGTCTGTTCTGGTGTGCTGCTTTCCTGCTGCTCAGCATTTCGCAGGGCCTCGGGGGGGAGGGTGGGGGGTGGTGTGGTGTGGTGTGTGTTTGTGTGTATGTGTGTGTGTGTGCGTAAGAGAGAAAGGGGGAGTGGGGTGTGTGTGTATGTGTGGGGGTGTGGGGAGGTAACTAGCTCATGCAAAGCTGAGCTAGTCACTCCTATCGTTCTGCAACAGACACATCCCTCTGGCGTCCTTCTGTCTTCATTGTCGTCCCACTTCTCGGCACAGCAGCAGACATCACATCGAGCCTGATGTGACGCTCCATGCTTGTTTGCAGCATCAGAACCCTCCACATCATCTTAAAGCTGGTGACTGCAGAGAGCAGGTGCACATGTTGCCACAAGGGCAAAATGGACATTTCTGCACTCCTTTCCTTTCCTCAGCACAGTTCTATGCTGACATAATGATTCACCACCCACCAACACATACTATGTTTGGCTCACTCCTTAACATGTACATGACCATATGGTGATTTATTGGCGCTGTGATAATTCCCTGTTCAAGGATGCAAGGTATGCTCTAACACGTGAAAGATGGAGAGATCACCTCTACTGACGTGTTGGATTTCTGTCTCATTACAGCAGTGGAATTATTTTTGTTTAACAACCATCCACATGCACAGATGACAAGCAAAAGTTTTTTTATGCAAATTTAATGAGTGTGAGCTAATATCTGAATAATCAGTTGCTCAGCATGTTCAATTCACTAAACACTAAACAAATCTGATTCTCCGATTCATCCAGATTATTATTAAGTTAAGAATTTAGTGACAGTGTAAACTATTAACATATTATAAATGAGCAGAAAATGGATAAAGAACTATCTAAAATGATTTAAATACAATAACTCAAACATGAGGAAAAAACAGTTAAGTCAGTGTCTAACAGTTAAATTTATTGTTTACAGCTTCAGCCATATTATACATATCATAACTGCATTTATTTGTGCTGTGAATGTGCATATTTCTATTTATTGTGTTACATCCATCTGTTTATAGTTTATTTTGTCCATTTGTTTTTCTTTACATAGCTCTGCATGCACTTTGCTACTCTTTGCACTATGTGGTTAGATGCTAAATTGCATTTTGTTGCACTGCTACTTACAGTGTGCAATGACAATAAAGCTGAATATGATCAAATCTAATATACATGACTTGTGCATTGTGCAAATGGCTGTGCGAGTAAATATGAAAGCAAGTAAAATGCACTTATTAAGTTAATTATTAAGGGTCATGCTGAAGCTAAGATTATCTATAGTGCTCATAGTATATATGATATAAAATATACTACTGTACCAAAGGATATTTATACATGTTTTTCATACTACATGCAGTAAAAAATACACACCCAAATGTCTGTATAACATAAAATAACATGTACGTATTTTTTTAAAAGAAGCAGTAAATACTGAATAAGAAATGCACAGACCCACAAAAGGGTCAAAAAGAAATATAAAGAAGCATGTTTTACAGGCTCAAATGTGCAGCTTGTGTTGACTGTCTTCTCTCTGTGCTGTGGGTAAAACAGTGCATTGTTTGTGATGAGCATGAATGCTGACCTCTGCCCTCTCCGGTGGCCTCTGCAACCTCCCTGTGAGTTCACAGGAGGGTCAGAGAGTCCTTGTGCCTCTGCAGACGCTGTGTTGATGGAAACTCCACCTCCCCATCTCACCACCACACACCAACCCTCCACCCCACCCCCTCTACCCCTCTGAAAGTCTGTCTGTCTGTCTGTCACTAGTCAGACACAAACACACATCACAAACCAACCAAACAAAAACCCGGTCATGATGTGAGCGCGAGATTGAAAAAATATTTCAGCTCGATATTTATATATATATTTCCAGCTCAGATCAAGAATCTGAGCTGGAAATATATTGGGTTAACCCACAAAAACACATATTTTACAGGGATAAAGCAAAGTATTAGATAAAATGATTCATATTACCTATTGTGGAGTGACTAAAGGCTTAACTTATCTGCACAGAATTTTAAAAAATGAGGCCTATTGTGTTGTTGCACAGTGATCAATGATGCCTGCTTATTGTGAGTGTCACGGTGAGGCTTTCAGGACCTCAGCTGCCGGGGCACATTCATGCATTTTACTATGCTCTATGGCTCCAGGCACGACCAATGGCAAATGGGGTTGATGCTCATCACATGAGGTATCACATGCTGCTAGGCAGAACATCTACCATGTCCTGTACATGAGATATGCAGCTGTAACATGGAGATCATTTTTGTTTGGGGAATACATTAATACCACTAGATCTTCACAGACCCACTGATTTCAGTATGTAAATGATTTTTTACGTTGAGTCCGGAGCATGGCAGAGGGCTGTGGGATCGCTGTGATAGTTTGTTTAGGGATCAGATTAGAACTCATGTCATTTCATGCTAGAGATGATAATAATGGCTGCCACTGCAGAGATGAGTGTTGACATCATTACTCATGTGTTCTGCCACACACATCAATCTTCACATGCTGTACAGACGCTCCTGAGGTGAATGAATTTTTCACTTTTGGGTTCAAAGCAGGGTCACAAAGACACATACCCTCACATATGAGTGGAGCACAGCAGGTAAACCAAAGGACTTACACCAGTCATTTTTCTTTTCTTCCCTTTCTTTCCACGGTATCAAGTTACTGGGGCTTTGTTTAATTCTTCCTCTCAGCAGACTGATATCTTACTGTACATGTTTTTCAGGAGCGTTTCTTATCCACAGATGTATGACACTATCAAATTCGACGACATGCTGAGAAACAGATATAGCTATGTTTCAACCCAATACACATAAAAAATGTCAGCTGGTTTTTGTTACTGTTCAGAAAAAAGTTGTATACAAAGCCCCTTATAACTGCTTATTCATGCTGTATAACATCATGGATCAAGTTTTTTTTTTTTTTAAACCATGAGTGGCACTGCTGCAGTAATATTATCTGTAACTTTGTGGTGTTAATACCACACTTTACGCACTGGGCTTTACAGGATAAGTAGAGCTAATCCCCACAGTGAAAGATGCAGGCCTCCACATAGCTGTGGATCAGTCTGTAAGATCATTTTTCCCCCTTTTCCATTCCCCCGGAATCCACAAGGACAATACAGATGTAGATGTGATGGTGTATCATGTTTTAACAGAGGTGTACTCCAATGTCAGGTGGAGTGAAGGTGTAAGAAAGGCAGGATTTACCCTCCTAAACTGTGTGCTGTCATCTTTACAAAGTATGTTCAGGGGGTGTGAAAGGGATCATTAGTTGTGTGGCAGCGGAAGCAACCGTGTTGTCAGCTACCTGCTATTTACTTCCCCTCATTACTGTACACTGGCTGGCGCTGGTGGGAGTGTCAACATCATTAACATGACTGTCATTAGTCCTGTCCCACACTGCATGGAGAAGTTAGTCCTGGGGAGAAAAATGAAGCGTCTTTCACCACCAACCTCTCTGCTTCTGCAGCGACTGCGCTGTGAACACCTCCATTCACTTGGACTTGATAGAGAATACGCTGCCTGGGAAGAAGTAACGGGAGTTCTGCACTGTGAATTGAAATATCTCCCAGCTAGACACTTCATCTATGCAATTCGTGCAGTGTATCATTTAGAATAACATCAAGATATAGTACAATACAGCACAATAATGTGGAGAGACTTCGCTGACTATAAAATTTGACACATATAGAAAACAAAATAATAGCAACACAAATTCCTGTATATTTACAGTTGTTGTATGTGTGCAACTGCAAAAAACAAACAAACAAACAAATAGCAAAACAAAATTTCTCCAGAAGGTGAGAGTCCTGATATGAAATGTATTAATTTCTGACAACATGAACTCATGCGTAGACCATCATTATTATTTAAAATAAAATGACCTGACGGCAGTTATCTTTAACCCCTGGATTACACCTCAGCTTCTCGTTTTGAAATGGCACCTAGACCAAGATTAAAATAAACAGGCTCCCTCACACCTTGTCATCTGCCTGACTTGGCTGGATGTTATTGTAGCCAACTTCAAGGCCTCAGCAGCAGCTGCAATCACTTATGGCAGTCTGCCTCAGTGCTCAGTCCCTTCATGCCCCCATCTAGTTTCCCATCAGCCTTGAGGGGCTAGAGCTCCTTGCACTCAGTTTCAACCCTCCTGTTCTCTGTCTTGCCTCGCTGAGACCTCCTCGACCTCTGCAGAGGTGACTGGAGAGGTGGAACAACCGGGAGAGAAGCAGTGCAGAACATGTCCCAGTGCAAACTGATTCTAAGTGAATCCACATACTGTGTTTCCGCATGCCTTTTGTACAAGGCTCAAGTCCGGAGTGGGCCGGGCTTCCAGAGGTGCAGTGTCGCCCAATGGCAGCATGGGGATCTCTGTGTGGCTCGTCTGATTTACGGTACATCATTAAGTCAGCGCATTCCTTCTCCCTGTGGCCCAGGTGGCTGTGGGGCCTGAGGCCCAGACTCACAGGAGCAGTGTGGGTCTCTCTGTGGAGCCCAGCACAGCCAAGGGGAGCAGCACATAACACAGAGGAGCAGCTGCAGACCAGCAAATCCAGCACCATACCACAACCATGCCACATCCCTCCGTGACAGGAAGCACTTAATACAATACATCTCAGCACCTTTCGCGTCTATGAAGGATATATGTTGTCTTATTTATAGAGCCACAGTCCTGTTTTCATTCAACTTCAATTGTGCCGCAAAGACGAGACTAAGATTGAGAACTGAAAAAGCAAAAGGATGTGCTGATATACGACCTAACAGCAGGATCTATTACAAACAGGCAGTCACTTATAATTCTAAATGAAAAGAGATTATTCCTCCCCAAAAATGAACCATCATGCAGTTTTTATGTAAAGGTCTCATTGAGGGGAATGCATTGGATCGTTCCTGTGCCAAACATTCATTTTATTGAGGATTTATGCGTTATATATTACATGTTGTAATTAGTAATTTACACCCCAGTGAATGAATGATCTGCCAAACATGGTCTTTTTTCATGTCCAATATCTCAACAGTCACAAACAACTGAAGGGGGCATGAGTCTTGAGAGATTTTTGGAGCTGCTTTGCCCTCTAGTGGTAACACACAGTGTCAGAGTCCACACAGACATGAACCCACCCCTCTCTCACCACCCTCCCACCTCCTCCTGCACACCGCCAAGCAGCCACTGCAAAGAACCACAGCATACAGTTACAACTCTTTGAACATGTAATAAGATGACTTGTCAATCTGCACAGGATTTCACATCAACAGCTTTGTAATTTTCTGCAGACTGACAGTAAAAGAAATTAGCTGTTAGAGATTTCAGCACTTTATGAAACTTTACAAGCAGACTTTAATATTTACAAGGCCCACTAAAAACCCTGGCAGGCTTTTCAGCACTGACCTACGCATTAGTACATAGTGTGGTTTATGTTGGGGAAAGAGGCGACTCACAGAGAGCGGCTGTACAACTGTTTGATTTATCAGTTTTATGGTTTCTTATGTGACTTCAATATACATGTGTAAGTGAAGAAGCAATGTAACAGCTGACAGCAGTAGACACTGTCACACTGAGCAAATCTTGATCAAACAACATTTATTTGGTGTTCTTATATACTGTGTTCACATGTGTTTTTCTGTGTGCGTGTAAGACAGAGAGGGAGGCACGCCCAAAGAGTGATATTTTATTCAGTATCACCTATGAGTTCATTCATGAGGGAAAAAACGTTGCGGTTGTTCCAGTTCTTGGCTGAGGCTTTGGGAAATAGAAAGAGTGTGATGATGAGGTACTTCCTGCACGCGGTTCCTTCATGAGTGTGTGGAGACCCTCAGAAATTGGCATTGGTGTTAGTGAAAAGCTCCTCGGCCCTCTCGCTGACAGTAGTAACGTGAGACAGACGGTCAGTGTGCCATTTGCTGTGTGTCTGACTCAGATGTCTTGACCCGGACAACTGGACAGGCCTGACTTTTAGCTCTGGCTTATCTCGCTTGGCACAGCATTGGTCAGTTCACACCCAGACACTCAGTCAATTGCATTTGCATGGGATCAGTGAAACACAGGCAGGTCAGTCCGCAGCATTTTGATGATGTGGTTATTACAGCAGAACATAAATGTTAAGTACAGATATCAACTTTTGCAACAAGATGAATATGGTTAAAATATTTAACCCATTCACTTGTTTTTTTAGGATTAGTTTGAACTATTCTAACTTAAACCCAGATTACAATGTCAATACAAAGTTAGTTAAATATAAAGTGGAGACAGTGGAGGTGGACTGTAATATACTGAAATGAGTGTAACCCAGTCCAACACAGTTACAATGTTAATAATAAACAAACATCTAAGATCCCTCTGACAGTATTAATCAAAGCTGAACAATATTTTCTTTATAAAGGTAACATTTATAGTTGAGCTGCTATATTGGATTACATAAAATTTTAAAGGTGTACCTTAAAAAGTGCTCAAAGAGGATAATAATACATTATAAAGGTCTTATTTTGGATAGATTAAACTACAGATTGAAATGATACACTCTTAAAAATAATAAAAGTCCCTTTATAGATGCCAAAAGTCATTTATAGTCTTTTATTGATGCCAAAAATATTTCCATTCGATGTCAACGTGCAGTATTATATTCTATGTTTATTAACATATTATAGCAGTTACACATTGGTCACTGTAACAGTTAAACGACTGACTGTATGAGTGTTCACAAATCACAGTAACTGTCATGTTGCTATTAGAATATGATAATGCACATGAAGTGCACATGCAGTGGCTCATTCAAGCTCATGACCCCTGGGCTACCACTGTCATATTAATGCTCTTATACTACTTCTATTTCTAAAGTGATGTATTTGATAAATCGCTTGAGAGAAAAAACTGTAATCCCCATGATCAGTTGCTTCAGGCTCATCTGTCATCAGAACCCCGCGATATAAAAGAAACTGCTGCTCTGCAGTGAACCTGTCACATCATCACTGCACCACGTTATTGTGAGAGTGAAAGAAACATCTTCATCCTGCATTAATTCATAGTATCAGTGACACAAATGAGGCAAAACAAGAAAACACATTAAGTGCTTCTACCTGCATTTCTGGAAAAAAAAAAAAAAATCAACCAGAATAAAATGAATGAATTAGACATGGTGTAACATCATATGATGCATATAAGGCCCTTTCTGACATCTATCCACACAAGAAGAAGAACCATTAAAATCTCCAGCAAGAAAAATGCTTCAAAAAACAGGTAACACCTACACACAAAGCCCAAGCCTGTTTGCTGACACAGTAAACCTACACCCATCACACAAAATAAATGTTCTGCCCAATAGGAAAGCAATTTTGCAATGCATCACTTTAAGTGAGTGGACCTCTGTGCTGCAAACCAGTGTCTCTTAACCTTTTCTTAATTTGTCTTGTCTTGTTATGAGCTCTCAGGAAAACAACAACGTCCTTTCCACTATCAAGTTGTGAGAGCTCGGGCTGCACACAACACAAGAGGATGAAAACGCACGGGTCGAAGGCAACACACGGAAATCAGATTTTGTCATATTGCTCCCTGCCGGAGTCGATGCAGCTGTTTCCCCTTTTGTTTGGTCTTTGAAGACGCACAGAAAATACTGCATCGCAGCATGAATCCAACACGCCGGCCCTGTGAACCGCTTCCTGTTGTAAGAGCACCATCATTAGTGCATTCAAATGAGAGGTTAATAAAAAATAAGTTATTGCAACTTTCACTACACTCTTGATTTACTGCCACCACCTTTCTACAGCGCACAAACATCAAACACTTCATTTCAACAGAGAGCTGATAAGGAAATGTTATCTCAGTGTGAAGGAGGCAGTGACCTCCCCTCTGGCTTGTAAGAGGCAGCAGGAAAATATTTGCAGCACTGTCCGGCATCACTATCCTCCGAGAGCCAAGTATAACAATTAATCGCTCGTTTGCCACACCTGCAATGTGTGAGGCGAAATAATGCACATGGAGAGCCTTGTGTGGTTTTAATCGAGTCAGTGTTGAGAGCAGAATCACAGTGCTTGCTTTGGTTTCAATTCAGTATTAAAAAGAAGAGTGTTTTGTGTAGGGAGTGCAGTTTTTCCAATAGTACAGGACATCATCACTCTTGTTCAACAACCTGACACATATTTTGGTGGGATTGTCGCCACAAGAAGGAAGTTGTAAACCAGAGAGGCTCCCAGTGCAGGAAGCCTCCTTTCATTGTGAATAATGTCACCTTGAAAACAAGGTGGTCCTCAGTAGACCCTACACAGAGCTTACGGTAAGACAGGGAACAATGTGTGCCATCCAGAACATTCCTTATCTGCCTAGCATGCAGTTGGTTGTTTATAATGAGAGAAACTGATGGAAAAGAGTCCAAAACAAAAATTCTATCGAGTCTGGAACATTTGCAAGCAACATGTCTCAGATTGGCAAGTTTAATTTTTAGGACTTGTTTATGTTGTGTTTATTCCTTCTCATTCCCTGGACACTTTGGTAACTCCAACCCTTCATTAAGCCTTATTACGCACACCACTCACTCAACATCTGGCTTGGGGCTCCCAGAATGGCTCATTTGCTGTGCCTTTTATTGCAGTCATATAGTTGGAGCTGTAAATGCCTGTGTGGCTGTGTATTGTTTTCTGTTGTGGGGAATCACGCAGTATTCTCACCAGTGACATGAAGTGTTAATGTGCAGAAGTTACAGTCTCACATTCCATGCAAACCCCCTTCAAGAAATCATGTTAAAGATTTCATCTTTGGATGGACCAAAAAAAAAAAAAAAAAACAGCAGTGTCATTTTTGAATTATAGCTTTATTAGAAAATGCCATCAGCAGTGACAGTATTTGGACTTTAGTGGAAGTGGGTTGTTCAATTTAGCCCTTGGCCTGTGATTGGGTGGATGTCAGCTGAGTAAGTGGCATGAAGTGGAGGGATTGGCAGCTCTATAACTCCCTCAGACAGGTTTGTCATCTGTGTCAATGACCCACCAGGGAGCCGGCCCTATTATCAAACCCTGTGCTGATGGATGACCACAGTTCCAGCTGTTAAGGCACTGTCAGAAACAGGTTCCTCTATAGCCCGTCACCATGTGTGTGTATCCATGTGTATGTCTGTGTGTGTGTGTGTGTGATTGCAATGAAAAGCCATGGTCAACCTTGGTTTTCTCAATCTTAGAGCACTGGTGAAAATCAGAGCTGCTGCTGTCATCATTAAGTTGCAGGGCCAAATCTGTAACAATGCACTTTTCTTCGGCTTCAGAGGGAGCACTCATCAAATGTGTGGTTTTTCCTAATTATTACATTGCATCTGTCATTTTCATCCAGTCTCACTGATTTCCGCTCATTTCAAATACTTCCATTGGGAGGTTTTATAAAGGGAAACATTTTTTTTTTTATGAATCGCTTGTTCATCGTTCATCGTTCACTTGAGAATATTCCCATAACAACAACTTCCCATTGTTTTATATATTTGTGAAAGAAACTGACAGATCTGACACAGAAATATCTCATCAGGAAATTATCACATATAATTAAATATATTGGATACATCCATGTTTCAATCCCAAGTGCAAAACTTGCGTTAGCAGTCTGGCTTATTTTCAAGCACACAGATATAATACTATTTGAATAGCCTTTTATTTAACTGTGTTAGTGTAAAGTGGACCTATATCGACATTTACAGTCTTTTAAACGTGAACAGTGGATTTAGATTCTGATTTCATCGCCTGAATTCTGCATCAGCATCAAAATGGCATAAATATCTCATGAATCCCTCACACGTTGGCATGTAAGGTTTGAATTACTGCTAAAGGTGAAAGTGATTAATACTGAAGGACGTCATGAAGGTGTTACAAACCACATGTCAAGTGTTACTCAGTGCTTCACTCTGGCACCTCGTTCTACACGGCCTCATTGTTTCATTGTTCTGCCTCGCTTCTCTCAGCAAATGTGGTTCATAGTGGCTCATGTGTAAACTACAGTACATCGCAGGAAGGAAGAGGGACCTGGTGGTGGGGGTTGGGAGCAGGATCCCAGACCATAAAACCTGGCAACCGCCCTCCTGCATTGTTCACCACCTCAATTCCAGCTCAGCTTCACTGTTTTCTCCCTGTGCTCTGTGTATCCTGTCCTTTTTAGAGGCAATAAATGTTGTTGCTATTCATCAGACAAAAATGAATCCTGAGCAGGCTGCTCCTCTTTGCCTTTGTTCTTACCAATGAAGACTCTTGCAGGCACAAGGTGATGAAAAGCAAATAAATAACCTGCTTATGACATCTAAACCCTGACTCATATAGGTCCAATCACACAAATATCAGGTTGGAGGCAGCATGCCTTACATTGTAGAAAGAACACAATAAATACATACATAAATACAATACATTTGCTACATCTCTTGATGTTAACACATCCAAATCTCCTCTTAGAGCACCACCTTGTGGCTGGACTGAGCAGTTTCTTTCATCTACATCTTGAAAATCATTCACTGCAGTAGTGTCACGTCAGGGAGGGAGAATCAACTGATTCTGTGGACACAATAAAAAAAAATACACTTTTGTTTCGTCTTTTATCCTGTGCGGAACATTTTACAGCACATTTTAATTCTTATAGTGCAAAAATCTATTTTTTAAACATGTAATAGAAGATAGTAATGGATAATGTGATCTTTTATTGAATATTCTTGCATAATGCAAGTTCTGTCTATTTTTTCTGTAATGTTGCCACAAATTCTGTTCATAAAATTGTGCTAAAAGCATTCACTTAACTCTCTTTCTTAAATGAGTTCCCCAATTTCATGCGTGCCATGAAACATTCGACTAGCCTGCAGCAGCACCGTACAACTTTTGTGGAATGCAGATTCTTCTCTCTCAGTCTATTTATGTGATTTAAAGCTGTCAAAGAAGCCGAGTAGCAAGGCCCCAGACAGGAGGCTGGACATGACAATGAAGCTGAAGTCTTGCAGAAACTGCTCCCTCTGCTGGGAGGGCACAGAGGTATCAGAAGGAATGTCATCTTTCTTTTTTTCCCTATTTCCCTATTTTTCCCCTATTTCCCTACTTCAGACTATGTGAGTGTTAATTTCAGATACATCTTTTTTAGGGATATAGAAATGTAAGATGTAAAGTGTGAGAAATTCTCAAACAAATCAATTATAGAGACACTTTAACCTTGATGTTTGTTCATTTGATGTCTGGATTTTCCCACACACGTTTACTCACAGCTGATTTGATAACCACATGACCACTTGTTCTCCTACAAGTATCAATCCCCCTGCTTGTTTCTCTCTCGTTGGCAGACCGAGACCTATAAACACAGGGCAGAAAACAGCTCTGTGATCCTCGCTGCAAATAGAAAGCTGGAGACACAGGAACATTTTTTATACAAACCACTGTACACTCTGCACTAAATGCAGCCTTTCTCCAAGATCAGAAGGACTGATGAAGCCTGTCATAATCATTTCTCTGCTACATTAACAGAGGCAACACTGTAGTTTGCCTTGGCACAGACAAGTGTTGCTGCACGGCCTCAAGCATTTATAAACTCTAGCCTCCACTCCTGCTGAAGGGAAGGGTCAATGTCTGTCTGAGTTTAAGAAGTTTCACATCAGGAGCACTTAGAGCTGCTTTTTAAAAACTCTCTGAGTATTTTTGTTGTGTGTGAAAAGCAAATATTCAGACTGTGTTTGTAGCAATGTGAGACCAGTTTTAATTTTTTTCCATCAAATCTGGTGTTCAAGACTATTAAAATGCCAGAATGATTATTTCAGTGTATAGTTTGTATCCAAGATGTTTTGCTATTTGGGATAACTACATTTCATAGTCCTTTATCAGATCAGAGAGCCCATGGGAAACACCCTAGAGTTTCCAGGCACATGGTCTGTATTTTCAAAATCAATTTCTGTCTCACAGTTGGTTGCAGTGCCACTGAAGTCATCAGGGTCACGCACCTCCCTCCATAGTCGTTTGCCAGCCGCTTCCAGCTGAAAAATGGAGCTTTCTGGACTGGAGGGGTATATGAACAGAGATAGCTTGACACAACCATTTGTTTGGCTCAGGTGAATACAGCCAGACAGCAGCACAGTCCCTGCTCTGCAGCAGGGCTTGCACTATGGCCAGATCCTACTGGACACTCATTCCTCAAAGATGCTCCAGAGCTCAGCTCAGATACACTGCTGCTACGCTGTACTGTATGTGAAAAGACGCAGCTGGTCTTTCACTGTATGGATTTAGATTTAAATAGTCAAGACTTTAGTTAGAGCTTGAGGATACTTGTTAAGAGTTGCTGATAAAGAATGTTGATAGGCAGTGTAAGCCAGGATCTTAAAATCTAAATTTTGTTTAGTGTCCACTGCTACAAATTAGTTAAAATAAAATCAAGATAGTTTTCTGCTCGTTTCTTCACATTCTCCTTTAGCAAGAGTTTCCATCACTCACTAAAGTAAAAGCATAAGGACCACAATGCAAAAACAATTTACAACCAGTGAAAGTCCCTTATTATCACATGCTCACACTCGTCATTTTACTAATTATTAATCCGTTCATCCTTTGCTTGAATATATAAGGTTATATCGTCACATGACAGATTCATTTCTCTGCTTTCTACTGAGCCTTTGTACAATGAGTTTTGTTAAAGCAGCGTCTCTGACTGCTTTAATATTCATGGCTGCATACAGGTATGAACAGGAAACAACCGGGCTCCTTTTGTCTAATGAATTTGAATCTGTGGCTGATTCAGTATTAGTTGGGGTTACTGCTCGGCCCCGCAGGAAATGAATTGCCCTTTATTTAACATTACAAATTACAGGTGACCCACGGTGAGCAGAACTGTGAGTTTGAGTAGTGCGACAAATAGATTTAGAGGGGCAATGATTCCCCTTCAAGATTCCTGTTGTGCAAATACAAGAGATTAGATGACAAAAGATATTAGGAAATAATTTGTGATTCCCACTGTGATAAACATAATGTGGTTAAGAAGCAATGAATATGTCTGTTTTTGTCACAATTGAATCAAATTAGGTATTAGATTTCATTACATTGATTTGTTGTATCGCAAATTGTCATGTTGGCGGCACTAGCTGAAGGCTAATGAGGATATAAGGTTAGCATTGCTGCAGGGCTGGATTTGTTGAGGTTGCAATGTGCTGGTGTAAGTGCTTCAGGTCTGGACTGACCCACAACACCTTCATTAGACATCCTGAACCTTACGGTGAAATTTAAATCCTCTGTTTTCACTCAGTATAGTGTTTTGCCAACATGGGTGCCGGTAAGTAATAACCGAGCTAAATACTGTAAAATCCTGTTGTAAGCATTGAGGCTGAGTCACGCAACAGCTACTTTTAACTTTGTTCTCTCTGAGATTATTCAGCCAGAGTAAACCACATCAGTAACATGCGAACATCATATTACCTCAGAGATAAATCCATCAGTCTCCTTGTGGATGTATTGTGGCGAATGTGTTCAAACCACGTTTTACACCATCTTAGACTCTCTTTCTCCAGCCAGTGACTTGGCCTGTTGAGTAATGAAGTGTTGGAGTTCAGTAATGAGACTGTTTACAGGGCGTGCTTGTTTCACATGAATCAGGCCCAGTGTGTGGTTAGATAAATACCAGCTTGGCCCTGCACGAAGCCAGTCAAACCTTCTCCTCTGCTCAGGAAATGGCAGCCAAATTCCTGTGGAATGAATGAAGAGGAAATCTGCGAGTGGCAGCCTACCACGAGATCACTCTGAGAGGAGAGGGTGGAAAAGCCGTGGCCCTTCCTCTGGCGTGGACCTGGGCCAGGGCTCACTAGGTGAGACTGATGGAATAATAATACACATCCTGAGTGTTCTTTTCATTAGCAGCACGGTTTCATGTTTTTCATCATCCTGCTGAGAGAAATGTAGAGACCCTTATTTCTGAGCTGGACAAATTACCATTTCCCCTCTGGGAGATGCAGCTGCATTCAATATTGTGTATGTGTGTCTGTGTGTGTTTCTGTGTGTTTAAGGTAGGGGGTTGTGGCTGGATACAAGGATTTCCTGTGGAAATAATAATTAACCACAACATGCACACAGGGCGAGCGATAAATGCTTGGCCCTCTCACTAAATATTGTCTTTTACAGGCAACAAGGTACCGGGATTAATTTCATTTCCTACATGAGATTTAGATACGAAGCAAACGTCCATTACAATATACTGTAAGCAGCATTAGTTTAAATCCACGACCTCAATCTGTCAGTTGTGTAAACCTATCAGTCACAAATGTTTGAACTGAAGTGACAGCATGGCCATCCATTTTTTGAACACATTATCCGTGATTCATATTAGCCTTTAAACAAAGCAATCCCTCCATTAACTCCACCTGCAAAACACCTCATATCCCAGGTGACCTATTTTCCCAATTACCAATGCCATTACTCTGCACTTCCCTGCCACACTAGCCATCAGCAGACATCCAGATTAGGGCAGATCTCATAGAAACTCCACAGACGGCTACATTAGTGTACATTTTTCTGCACTTATTACAGAGCACAGAGACGAAGAGTTACAGCGCCTCTCAAATGAAACGGGCTTGAGTGATAAATCTCTCGCACTAATGCACACGCTTAAGAGTTTTTGACTGTAAATAAAGTCATGGGAGACATGCTGTACTTACATGGGGAGAGCCTAGAGGAAATGGTTTCCCCTTTTAAAGAACATATGGGTGTGTTTGTGTGCAGCCAATCAGGATGCATGGTGAAAATGCTTTTTTCTCTCTCTCTCTCTCTCTCTCTCTAGAGTCCCCACCCAGGCCTCATTACTGTTTTTGCACTCTTGTGTGTGTTGTAATACAACATAATATTTCACAAATTATGACCTTACGTAGGTCATATTGGGTCATATTGATAAGAAAAAAAATCACTTGTTATGTTTGTTATTTATATCAATTTCTATTAAAAAGACACTTATTATTTCTGCAACAAAACAAGCAGAGCAAACAGCTGTATGAATATTTGTCAGATTCCCATGATGACAGTTCAATCTAGGTCAATATATAGCTTTTCATCATGATCATCACAGTGTCATCTGTCTCTCTGTGTAAACACTGGTGACACCTTAATTGCCTTTGATAATACATTCATCCTGTCAAAACGAGGATGATCAAGTCGTCACCATAGCAGCCGTTGAAGTCTGCGCTAAATCTGTGCTCATCCACTGTTAAAAAAAGATATTACAGTGTGACGCCTCTGAGGATAATAAGAGCACGGTTTACCTCAATGGCTGCAAGATGCTCATTCATTCGCCACAGAAATTCATCTAAAATATAGGTCACACTGTAACATATTTGATGAAAGAAAAGGAGCAGGGAGAAGAGAGATCTTATATTAAAGTTAGTGACATAAAGTTGGACCGGTGCTGGATTCCTGAGACAGATACTTGCATAAGTATATGAGAGTTGAAGGAAATTCAATCACAATACATTAGTAGATATTTTTTTAAAGTATACAAATGATATTAATGACTTGAGGATAACGAGGATAATGTCTGGAGAACATTAGAGTTAAATCATATTGTTTTTACTAAAATCTAGAGCCCAATAAAACTTATTGTGACAATACTACTTTTAACTATTCAACATATGGTAACATTTCTTTTAATATTATTCTATTCCAATTATTTATTTTTCATGTCAATTTATGTTCACTAGAACATCGCTCATTATTCATAATTCTTCTGTCTCTGTCTGTTCTTCCGTGTTGTTGGTGAGTTTCTTTTCACATGAACCTAGATGGTATGTTCTATTTCCCTCATTACACAAAAACATGGTAAAAACAGACACGGATCTATTCATTATTTCTCTTTTTTTATGATACACACTAACTAGCTAACTTTTGCAGTTGAAAATTCTTCTAAATGATTTAAGACCTACTTAACCCTAACCTTAACATTTATTACTGGCCCAACATTCACATTGTATCTGCACACTTGACCAAAGCCTGAACAAGGATTATTTGTTTTCTCTTTCTAATACACTGCAACAACGTAAGTGATGTGGGACAAACTCTTGCTATGGCCTGAAAATTAATACAATATAGAAAACATTATAAGTATCATGATATCATTAATTTAACACATATCACTCTATAATATATTATAAGTAAATCTATAAGTATCACTAGTTGTCCAAAGTTATAGTCTTTTCAGTTTTTCTTTTTTGTTGCAATTCTCCTTCACAGTTCAGTACAGAAATGCTGAGAAATGGGAAAAGGAAGGAAATTCTTTACAAACAAGGTGAAGATAACACACTGGAAGATATCCTCAGCGCTGACTGACTCAGACCGCCAAAACTTCATGTTTATTTACTTTATCTTTTGCACAAAACAAGAATTGTAGATTTAATCTCCATCAGTTACATTGGGAGTGCATTAGGACAACAGTCACCACAACCAGGACGAATGATTAGAGAAACCGAAAACCAGTTTAAATGTATATGTACATATAAGTATTGTTTGGAGACAGACATAGACAACGTCTATCGTTTAAAATACGGTTCTATTTGAACTATCAACATCTGTGCAAAGTATAAAGTAGTGCATCCACTCTGTATAGATCTTTAAATGATGAAAAATCATGTTGCTTATAAAGTTTACATAATCAAGAACTTATATACAACATAATTAACACATACTACAGCTTGTGTGAGAGTTTCACTTTGAATTTCCTGGCACTTAAACTCAAAGATCTGCTGGCTAGAGATGTATTGACTATTTAGATTAGCTCTCACTGGAGTGGAAACCACCTTCATGCAGACCATCAAGTGCTAATTGGTTTGGAATGGAGCAAAGGTATCAAGGAACAGATTCCAGATGACACACTAGTGATGGAAACATCCTTTAAGTAAATGTAGCAGTCAGCTCCGGCACACCGCACCATGCTTCATCTGCTAGGGATGTCTGATTACGCAAGCAGTGAGTGCCAGCTGAAGCACAGGGTTCCTCTGTAGTGTACTCTTCTCTTTAATGAAGTGCACTGCTGCAGTGGGGCCTACGTGGAAGTTATCTGCTCAGCCTATGTGGGGAAGTATGTGAGGCAGCGACGCCCCGATGGGACGTAGTACAGATGGAGCAATTAAAGGCGAGCCACAACAATCGTCTTTTCTGAGCCAGACATATTGGAGAATGAGCGGGAACAATACATCCCGTTTAGAATATTTTACTGAAGTTCACAGACAACAATATAACTAGCCACAAGAGGACGGAAAATGTGAGGCTGCAACAGAAATAGCCAGTAAGCATGTGTTGTTTAGGGATTTTTATATTCTACTCTTAAGTGCAACTACACACTGTTAGTTCTGTTTCAGACCTGTTCTATATGTTGTGTAATATATAAGTCATAATGAATACGTTTTATCATTATACACTGGCAGAATTTGAACTTTTTACTCCTCAGTGGCTCTCTGTTCTACAAAAAAAAGGTCAAAATCCTGTCCTGGTTGTATCCTAATGAGTGGATTTATGTACTGCATGTAGCAAAGAAGATGTCCTTGCTCCCTTGTCTGTCAGAAACCCTTTTGAAGATCAGACCCGCCTGCCACAGCGCCCTCTAATAGGCCCCTCAGTCTTCTCAGCTCAGTGGGAGAGGGACAACAGCAGGAGGGAGTTGTTGGGAATTGTATTTTCTCTCCCATCATGGGGTCTTCCCTCGACTCACTGCGCTGTGGAGGTGTCAGTACACTGAGCCGAGGTTGATGATATCATGCTATAATTAATACACAAATTACATTTCACCCACTTTGCATCCTCCTTGATTTGATTATTTTTGTTTTGATTAACATCATAAAACACTATCTTCTCCGTATGAGATATTTTAAACTGTTTAGCGTCTGTGAGTCACAAATAGACACATTCAACTCTTAAGCAAACACTCTTATTCTATTTCTCAACCATCTTCAGGCAATAGTCAAGTAGTTAGTTTGTTTTTATTATTATTAAGCCAGTTTTCTCTCAAATGCATTTCAAATTTGATTTACAACTTGATAACTTTTTGTGCCTGACAATAGTTTTATTTCATTTCATTTTTTTGCTACTGTGTGAGTTACCTTTGTGGTGGAGGTGTGTTGCTACAGCAGGAACACAGATGGCGCTCAGCACATCATTCCATTACAGCAATTAAAAGAAGGAGACCCAGTGGGCAGAAATGGAGAGTAGCCTGCTTGGCTATACAATATGACTGAGTGCCATTTGGGCAGCAAGTCCTTATCAAGGACTCCAAACTCATCCATGTATCCTTTCATGTGTTGGGACTTTTATTTTGATAAGTGCCAAAATGGTAACATTTGTGACAACACTACATATGTCCATGATTTGGTCCAAGAGATGTATGTGTTTACTAAAAATATAAAATATATTCACAAATTATATCAAAAAATGTATTTGTGAAAATACACATGCCATTACCATGACCCCATCCATTTCCCATTTTGTCCTGTTTTGTTCTGTCCGCTGCAAGCGGTTCATTTTCATTTTGAGTGATTTCCTATTTTATTTTGATTTTTTTTTTTTGACTTGTATCTTATCTGTATTTTCCCCTGAACTCGCCCTAATGTGCCTCACCTGTGTCTTTTTCTTTGACCCGACTAGTAAGACTGGTCTAGGTAATTATCTTGACAACACAGTGAGACATTTGTTCAGCCTTTTCAGTTACGGAAATCAGGATGACAATGCAGAAGGCAGTATTCAAAATTTACATAAAACAAAGATGATCACAGAGGTAAGGAAATAAAAGTGTGGCAAAAACAGTGGTGTCTGTGCAGCTTCTGCATGTCAATGCTAAACGAGAAGGAAGTGTTTGTTATAATATGGGTCAAACTATTATATGATAAAAACATTTAAATGTTAACCTGTGTATGTTTGGTTCTGGTGTCTTCGAATGGCTCCGATCTGAATATCCAACCCGAAACTAACTTCACTTGTCTATTTCCAGGCTTTTAGACTCCTTGACGGAGAAAATTGTAGATGTAGCATTTGGTTTTAGTTTTGGCTTAAAACCAGCTCCTCGTGAGCTCTTTTAGTAGCTATGGTCGACTAAAAAGCTCATATGTGTCAGGGTTTCTGTAAGGAGTAGTACTCATCCAAAAGCACCCATCTATTCTTTTCTTCTTTTCTTGTTGTGAGGAAAACTGTGAAGGTTTACATCACTTCTCTTGCAGCCTTTTGACTGGAAAATACAACCAAAAGCTGCACAGTGCGGTGCTGTAGCAGCTCACTCAGCTCAGTCAACTTGACTGCAACTATTTTACATCATCTTCAGGCTGTCTGCAGGGTTTTAAAAAGTTTTAAAAGGTGATAAATCAAATTTGCCAAATTTAAGGCCATTAAACGTGTTAAATTTGGTTTTAGATATATATTTTTTTTTTAAATAGGTATTATTTTTTCAGACTATGAGGTGTCCTATTCTAATTGAAATTCTATCTGCAAAAGTTTGAGTTAGTTCGTTTAAAATGTGGGTTTATAATCAAAGGTCCTTGTCTCAATCCTGAAGTCTCAACTTTGTATGTTTGATGCTGACATCATGTTCAGTGATCGTTCAACAACTGGCTGGCTTATATTTTTGACTTGAGTGAAGTCATGAGACAATGTGCTGTCCGTCTGGAGCGCTTGTTTCTTAGATAGCTCATTTTATCCATTCTACATATTACACTGTAAATAAAACATACTAATTACCATACAGTTACTGAGTTTGTTGTTTAAGTTTTGTTAGTTCGTTCATAATCATATAGTTCAAATCATATTTCCTGGTCAAGTTGTAAAGGGAAACTCCCTTTGTTTCCCACATTTTATAATGTGCCGGTACTAAAATAAGCTTCCCCTGTTTGAAAGACCAGCAGCTGCCACTGGTTCCCTGAACGTGCCGTCTGTGAGTTCCTTCAGCTTCCATGTTACATACCTGCATGTATGTTTCTAGTGGTTGTTTTTGTCTTTTGATTGTACTTTTTTAATTGCCTTTTGTGGTTTTCTGTTTAGTTCCCTTAAAATTTTAGTTATGTGTTGTTTTTTTGTTTTTGGAATTATAATAATAATTTTGAATCCTCTACATGGATATCGTTATGTTTACTACATTTGGGTGCAGCCCTGCTTTGCGAAATTTATACAGAAAAAATAATAGGTTGTCTGTATCTTTGAAATTACAAAGATACATTCACAGATGCATCTTGTGTCTGGATAACAAGTAAAAACAAAAACTATACAAGTTTGACTCCTCTATTGAGGCTTGTGTAGAATAAACCGTGTTTGAAACACACAGAAATGTACAAAATGCTGAACATGAGATCACAGTTTTAATAAATCCAAGTGAACACTTACATACATCCTGAAGTAGTTAATATGTACGCCATTAGCCTCATAGCCAGTGTTGTACACCTGCCAATGCTGTGATCAGTTCCTGATTAAATTAGAAAGACCTTTTCCCTCATTATAACATCATGCAAACCATAAGACAACATGGCATCTTTATGTTACTGTTTCAGTGTAGTAATGCATTTATAATGATATGGAGAGGAAGAGGAGGAAACTACTTGTTGCTTTCCTTTCCAGTTCAACTGTAATGAAAGCAGCAGCAGCAGATGATACAAAGAGCCACTTAATGAACACTGAATCATGTTGTTGGACAGATGCAGACAAAGAGTTTTGTGTAAAAAGTTCTGAAACCACAGTGAGTTCCAGCTGCAGCAGATTCACAGTCTAGGCTGTGGTAAAGATAGAGATCACACTTTGACAAATGATTATGATGACTTTGATATTTCCCGCAGACAATTCAACTTTTTCATTTCCTGCTAAATTGTCTCAGCTCCAGTTCTGTCCTGGTGGGCTCCTCTGCCAGTCCCATCTCCGCTCTGTGGTTTTATTAAAGCTAACATTTGTCAGCAGGAAGATGGTTGATATGCAAAGTGCGACGCGGCACACTCCTCACGCTTTAGTAATTCTGGCTGTTTGAGAAATAAGATATGAGGAATGCCCTGTTACAACACAACAGATAAGAGACATGAGTAATGTGCAGAAGATTTTACTGTTATTACTCTTTATTCTGTGTTTTATTTGTACCTCAGTATGTTTTCAAGGAATGATGTCACTTGAGAGAAGTCGCTGCACTCAGATAGTGACTGTGTAAGTGAGTTATTAGTTATTTAAAAGCACTTGCAAAGCTTAAATAAGAATTTTATAAGAATAATATTACATGGAACCTCGAATATGCATCGGGAATTTGTTTAACGCACTTGATGATGGATCTACTCTACACAACTACTGTACTTTTTTGGGCACAGGGATTTAACAATCTCAAAATTTAAATTAAAAGAGGAGCTTGCTAAATTGCAAAGGATAATGTTTACTGCAGTGTTCATGGGGGTGTTAATTAATTTGCAACGTTCAGCCACAATATTAATGAATAATTATCATATTTATCACAAATCTGCACCATTTATACTGCTACATTCACACTGTGTAATTGCAGCCCAAATGTCAATATATTTTAGGTGTCATGCGATTCTGCAGAAATTAAATTAATTCATTTTTTATGCTTTTCAAAACTATTCCATTTTCAATTTGGGTCGTTAAAAATGTTCATCCAGGATAGATGTAGGTTTGGGAATACTTTCAAAGTAAGAGTTGTGACTCAGACATACAGCAGCATAATGTTAGTATTAAGAAGCATTTTTCCCAGTGAATCATTATATATCATAGAATTAATCAATTCAAACTGGCAGGTCTTTTTTTTCTCCTTTGGTTTTGTTGTCACACTGGATCTGTGACACAATAATGTACAAAATGTTATAGTTTGAAAGGAAGGCAATTTCTCCCAATATAATTTCTGCTGGCAAAATGAAGTGAAAGGGCCATGCTGTGTGAGGAAATTGTTCTGCTAAGTGACTCTTCCCCCTCACATTGCCAAGCAGCGTCTCTCCATATAAATGGCCATCCAGGCTATTTGTCAGGAACACACATCAATCTTGGTGCGTATCGCCACAGAGCCAGGAGGCGAGTCGGTGTAGGCTGCTGTTACCAGTCAGAAATGTGTTGAGCCTGTCTCCTCGGGCCATCCTCACTCTGTACAGTAGAAGCAAAAAGCTGTAGCCACTGTTCTGGAGACTGGTCACTTTCATTAGAGAAGTCATTAAAGGAATTACAGGAGCCCGGTCATGGATTTTTCTCGGATTATTGTACTTGGATTTGGCTCAATTCATCAAGCATATAACTGAAACTCTGCAGCAATTGTTGCAAAAGTGCTTAACTGCGTGTTTCTGTGTGTGAAAGAAAAGGAAAGAGGGAGAGAGAAAAAAAGATTCTTCTAATATGTGTAATTCTTACTTTTGTACTGCTCGTCTTTGCATTTATGACTTCCTGATTTCCTTGTGGGCTCTTTAATGACATCAAGAAGAAAAATGAATGAACGATGAGCAGAAGAATGACTAAACAAGATTTTACCATCAGTCTGTGTTCTTTGTTTTTCCCTCAGAGTAGATAAGTTAGTTCAAAGAAAACATTCAACAAGATGCTGAAAAAAAAACCCATACACCATCTTGATGTGACACATCAAAATTGTACAAATCAATAGTTGGAAATATTCACCACAAGTGCCACATGTATTCATGTCAAAAGCTACAGTTGACGTCTGTTTTAAGACAAAACCTTAAAAAGTTACGTAGGTTAACATATATAAACTATGTATGTGAACTGTTTTGAGGATTTACTTTGTCAGTAACAATGTATAAATTTCTGGCTGAAACCAACAGACGGGCTGGTTTTAATTATTTATTATTTATTATTTATAATTAAGAAATAAACTACATTTGGTGTTTTTGTGTGATTTATTGACATAAGAAATATATAAATCAAAGTTTCTGCCTTGTCCTTTGAGTTGCCTTTTATTTGAACTATTCTGTTAATTACTAATGCGTAAAAACACATTTTTACTAACAGAACTTCATATGTCAACGTGCCCCGAACTGATGATAAAACATGCAGGTTATACAACATTCAGATTACAACTATCAGACTATTCACATTTCTTTCAGCACATTACAAAAGAGAGGGGTATTTTGCGGGAAACCCATTGTAGTTGGGTTATTTTTTTTTCCACGTCCGCAGGACTAAACAGGGTGAAAAGTTTGTATAAATAAGGTGAGATCCAAAGAAAACGAATCACATGGGAAGTTATTGACCAAAAGAGAAACTGGAGCTTTTGATCCAATCATGCCATCTTTCCCAGCGGTCAGAGTTTTCCAGTTGTCATGGAAATGTAGACTTAATTTTTTTTTTATTATTTTCAGTACTTTATGAGTTGGCGAAGTTAATGTTTTTATTGAAAGCTGTCCTATAGAATTATTATAATTGTTATTGAGGGTCAGACACTATTTCAGGGTAACTTTATGGAGGGATTTTTCTTTGTTTTGATCAATTAAAATAAAAAAATAACACAATAAATTACATTTCCTTATACCTACACCATTGAGATGAGAGTGAGTCATCAGAAACATCATTTATAGTCATATCCACACCTTCCCAATGGAGAATTTTAAGGGGGCGTATGAAAAATATGAGGTATTAAGTGAAAATTAAAATGTCTATAAAGCTAGAGTTGTTTCTACTGGATACAGGGAAATGTTGTCATATATTTGGATAGTGGCCTTCAAATATCTAATGGAGCACAATATTTCCTCCAACAATCCTTTACTTGATGTCAAAATTCTTTATTGTTTGACTCATGCTCAGATACTTATAGTTACACATAAAAGCCTTTTGAAATTAAACCTTGCACATTGTCAAATTTTACCATTTTGACTCATCAGGTTTACTGCATGCGCTGTGAATATACAGACATTAAAACCTTTCCTCAGTGTAGTTATTTTTTAAAGGTTTTGTCATCTTATAATAATCAGTTATCATAAAAGTGGCATATCTATATATATGTGTGGATTTCCACCAGTTTATCCCTCCATTCATTTTTCATGCTTATATTGTCATGACCTAGAAGAGAGCGTGCATTCAGGGGGATGTTTCTGATCTCGTGTCCTGAGCTGTGGAATAATGTAAGAGCACTGGTGTGTTGCTGCTGCGGCTGGGGGAGCGTGTTGCCATAAAATATTAACGACTTGGAAGCCCAGCCACATGACAAGATGAATGTAATTGGCCCTCGCAGCTCTATCTGTGCATGTTAATGAGATGGGATGGTATTTAAATCAGTCCTGCCCCAGACACTGTGGCTGCAGTCTAGAAAACCACAAACAAAGACGCAGTAAGATAGATACAGAAAATGTTACTTATTATTCTGTTTGGTGACTGGCTACCAGCATCCTTTTTCTATAATTACTATTATTATACCTTTTTTTGTTTATTCAAGACGAACAGTATTTGCATCTCAGCCTCCAACAAATGACATTTGATTGAAATAATTGGAACAAATGGGAAGATAAATTTTTTTTTCAAGATCTGAAGTGTGAAACTAACGCACAAATTCAAGGTTTACAGAATCTGTGGACAAAAGCCAGATATGAAGCTGAGGTGAAGGTGTGCACCTGCGTAGCACCTGTCCTCCTGAGGCGCCAGGGGTCAAGCCCTCGCTGTCATTAGTGGTCTGGAACAAAGCTGCAGTCCCTCAAACGGAAATGTGACCACCTCAGGAGAAAACATGGAGCTGTGGTAACTGCAAACAACAGCTTCAGTCTGCTCTCCCAGGGGAAAGGACTCAGGAAGTGTACCTGGTCGCAATAATATAACCTAAATCTTAGAGGGGAAAGAAGGCCAGCTTGTTTCCAGCAATGAAGCCCAGTTAAGTGTGGATGAGAGACTGTGTGTGTGGGTGTGTGTGTGGGTAAATCCTCTCAGATTTCCGGAAAACTGAATGAATAAAAACAAGTCAGCAGATGGGCAACTGTGTCACTTTACTTTCATTATGCCGACAACTTGTACCTTTTATGTGACAGTGCCGTGGTCATCCTCAGTGGCACCTCATAAAAACCACACTCATGTCCTTTGCTGCAGTCATGTGAGGCCGGGGCCGACAAAGGTGTGATGTATCAAAGCCCCAGACTAAAATCTTGGCATGCTGCGTTTGTATCTGTGCGTTTGTGTGTGTGCATGCGCGTGCTTGTGTTTTTTTTTTTTTTTTTTTTGTGCAGACTGGGAGAGACCTGACGCCAAAGGGGTGGGGGAAGTGCAGGCAGGAGGACAGATGGTCTCCCTCATGGTGGCTGAAATAAAAGAGGGAATTAGAGGACTCCAAGGTGTACACTCTGACGGCAATTACAGCAAATAGATTGGAAGTGGACCTCCAGGCACCTAGGGAGGCAGCTCTGTGGGGGAGAGCTCCACCTCACCACATCTGGTTCGTACACCCCCCAAACCAGTCAAGATAAAAAACCACACACACCCTGTCTTCTCTAGCTGAGGTAGACCTCGCTGACCATTAACATTCTCCTGTTGTTGTTGAGGGGTGTGTGTGTGTGTGTGTGTGTGTGTGTGTGTGTGTGTGTGTGTGTGTGTATATATATATATATATATATATATATATATATATATAATAATAATAATACAGAAAATAAACTTCATGCGCGCTGTAGAGTTTGAAATGGATTTCTATATTACCATTTTTCTTGGTTTGGATATGTAGCTGAAGGATTTGCAAAACCAATTTCAGACATCCCTGGGAGCTGTTTTGGTTAGTTATTCTGCTGCCTGCAGGAGTTTGAAAACAGTCAATTATTTTTGTCTTGCTTGCTTCCGCACATTGATTCTCAAACGATTTTCACTGCCCCTCCAAGTAAGGATATGCAGCAATTGAATTAAATAAGCCCACCCAATCAATATAAAATACGTAACACATCCACGCTTCTCTTTCATAGCCTGTGGAAACTGAGAATTCATTGCAGATGAAAATGCAAACATACTGAAAGATACTTTTATAGACCTATGAAAGCTGTTATGAGGTTTATTGATGGCCATCAAATATTTTGAATATAAGATATTTAATGCGTGACTTGAGCAAAAAATATTTGTGCGCAGAATCTCAAACAGAATTTGGGTTCACTCTCCTTTTTTTCCGAAGCCATTTAGAGCAGCAGGGCTGAGCAGATTCCATTAGCCTTGCCCTGTGGCTGAATGAGTGAAATACCATTTAGAGAATAAGTGTCTCTAACCCCAAAACCTTGTGTTCCCATCAATGCATAAATGATAAAGACGCAGTCTAATGAAACAAAAGGCTCCCTGCCAAAGTCGGCCATAAAAGTAACATTTGGGTGAGAAAGACCTTAAGCTTATTCATTAACCTCAGAAAAGTATCTTTACTGATACTCCCACACTGTACGCTCTGTGGTGCTAATGCAACTCCAAAGACAACAGCAATAAAAAAACTAAAAAAAAAAAAAAAAAAAAAAAAAACTTAAGTGATTCAACTGCTTCGCTTTAAACTTCACTGAGCAATTCTGCAACACATGTTGAAGTTCCAGTGGTCATACGCAGCCAAAATTAACATTCGAGGTCATATATTTTATGTAAAAATTGTGTTTTTGAAAATTTACAACCAATCCACACAAACATGCTTCATATCCTTACTAATGTCTTAATAGAGGCAGAGGCACAGGAAATAGACACTATAGATGTTCCTCGTTGGTTATTGTGTGTAAACCCATGAAGATTTACACACCAGGCTTAAAACAAAATGAGAAATCAGGTTCGTATTGTATACAATGTAAATAAGGCCGACTTTTGGCCCATGAGTTATAGCCTCCAGAACTGGCTGCTTTCCCTTGTTGCATAAATTCATGAACAGTAAATCACTGGTTTCTGAAAAAGCAAAAACAAAAAAGGAAAAAAGAAACCAATGCATAAAAGATAATTAGGCAGTGAACATACGTAACCAATCAATTTTTTTTCTTTCTTTCTTTTGGTTATTTTTACCCACATTACAAGAAGATGCAGAGAGGGGAAAAACTTCCAAACAACGAACACAAACATGTTTTGTATCTCCAAAAACCTGCGCTTGCAAAAGTTGAACT
The DNA here is from genome assembly GCA_016801845.1 of Polydactylus sextarius. NCBI lineage: Eukaryota > Metazoa > Chordata > Actinopteri > Polynemidae > Polydactylus > Polydactylus sextarius. The sequence continues at coordinate 9,667,424 of CM028912.1, read as the reverse complement.
GTTTTTCTTGATGCTTGAGTGGATAGAAACAAACGTAAGAATTGCTTCAGCTAATTTGCAACATGTTCGAGCTCAGCAGTTTTTCTAAATGGAACAGTTACCTAGACATTAGCAAACTAGTAGAAAAGACAAAAGTGATGTGAGCTCATTTGAAGTGAGTCAGTGGATCAGATTAGTTTTGTGTTGAACAATCGGAGAAGAATCGGAGACCCAGACTCTGGGAAACAGCAACAACAGTAATAACAGCAAAAACTCGTCATGTCATGTCGTCAACTGGGGATATCGTGCACAAACCTTAGGTGTTTTTTACCGTCTGCATGGCCCAGATTTTATGTCTTTAATATCAGTCTGTCAGATGTTTAGCAAGTTAAAATCCCTCGGGTTAATAGAGCTCAATAGTCAGTTCAATGATCCTGGTCTTAAAAGTACCATGTGTCTCCCAAACATATAATTTAGGACACCTGGCTCACAAGTGGAAAGGAATTTTAGTTTTTAGCAGCTGACCGATTTTGAAGTTTAGAAATTCCCTCAGCTCGAGAGTGAAAAGCAGGTGTACGCGGGTCCTCTGCGCTGGAGTGTCTGGCCAAGAGTTCTGTGTCTGGGGGAGTGCACTCGGGTTGTGGCTATTTGTCTTAGGTTTATGTTGTGTGTGGATGTGTATCATATCACTTCGCCCCTGATTTCTCTCTTTTCTTCTTTTTTTTTCTTACTTTAAGTGTCTTTCTCTTTTCAGCTTCAGTTCAACCTGAAGAGCACTGAGCTGCATGTAGCATGTATGCAGTGTAGTTACAGCAACTGTTGTGTTTTCTAGCGCTTTTGTCTGCTTCTACAGCACCAGTAAATGTCTCAAGAAACATGACACTTTTACTTCAGACTGTGCCTCCACTTTCTACTTTATTTGGCATCCACACATAGCAAGCAATTTTACGTGCAATGTGTTTTTTGTATTTGAGTCATCTCGAGAGTCGCAGCTTCTTAACATGCAAGAGAATGAAAAACATCAGGCCTTCACTGAGCATGACTCCTGTGTTTGTGTTGGAACAGAGAGTTATAGAGAATCACAGTAAGGAAGTCTGTTGAACTGAACTTGGGACACGTGTGGTCATAAATCACGCTTCCCCACCCCAACCCCCACAAAAAAAAAGAAAAGAAAAAATTCAAATCTGTGGTTGTATGAAATGGTGATTGTGACGATGAGGATTGAGAACGCACAAAACTTAAGCATCTTAAAAACTTTGACCACATGGTCTTTTTTTTTTTTTTTTTTTATTTTTCCATTAGTTTTGCATGAGTCAAAAGTACTGAAAAATGAACCCTGGCTCTATCATGGCAACAAAAAGTAATTGAGTAATCTTCACTTTTTCCCAAAAAGAGATGCTATGATTGACAGGTGGAACATAACTCTAAATTAAAGTTTGTAATAAATGTATAGATACATGAATAAAAGAAAGTCAATGCAGGTCAAGGAAAAAAATGCTAGAAAAAAAAAGAAAGAAAGGAATTTCAGCTCATATTCACTGCAGTGATTTCTGTGGTTTTTATCTGCACACGTAACCTTTTCCTCCACCCAGAGCTTTGTCTGTCTGTAGTGTCTGCAGGTCGACTTGGATCCCCTCACCGCTGTGAACAAACAGCAGCTGCAGGAAACTAACCACCGCTCCCCCACCACCACCACCACCGCCGCCACCACCTCCAACCCCCCCGGCAGAGCAAACATGTTCTGGTAATTAGGATACTGAAACAAAAACATGCTTTTGCAGTGACTCAAACAACCTCATCTATTTCACCATAATTCGTAAATTAAAACGAAACCTAACTTTTCTTTTTTTTTTCAGCCCAAGCCAAGTCAAACATATTGAGGAGGATGCTACTATTTTAGTTGAAGTTATACAATATGACCGCACACATTTTTCATTCAAACATTTAAATGTGAACCAAACAGAAGGATGACGGCGTAGTTCACTGAACTAGTAATTTACCTGTGATGTGGTGATATTGTGATATAAATACCATATAATTCCAGTTGGAGATTTATGTCCCCCTCCCACCCCCTCACACACACACACACACACACACAAACAAACACATCATACTAAATGTAGCCTTTGTTTTTGTGTGAAATGTAATCATCATGAAAAACATTTAATCAAATGGAAATAAATCTTATCAGATATTTGAAGTCTTTAAAGAACTATTCAATATCCTCCATGAATGATTTTAATAGACTGAGTCATATTTCAGGTGGCCTGCTTTTCAGATTGTATCACTGCTCAACATTTGTCACCTGTCAAATTATTTTCCCCTCGCATGTCATGTTCATTTGTCAAAACTGCGTTGTTCAAAGTTGCCTACTGCTTCACATCCAACTAAATCAGATTTTGAGGGGGGGGGATTTTTATTTGGATGTTATATTTATGGTAATGTTAGAATAATAATATTGTGTGCAATTCTAAATGCCATTTGTCTAAGTCTTAATGCATTTAAGCAAATATCAGGACTAATGACTGAAGCATAAAGTGAGAATGAGCAGCTGAATTTTTCAAGGAGAACATATTTAATCAGGCCCCAGAATACATGCAGTAATTTCTGCAGAAACGGCTGCTTGCAGACTCTAGTGGACCTTGCTAAATAATCGGCGCTTGCCAAAAAAAGAAACAATCGCGCTCCTGTTCAATCTGAAAGTGACAGAAATATAAGTGTCATATTCAAAACTACCTGATTTTTTTGAAGGAGCGTTTAACCTCTTCGCATTAATGAGATCAAGGCCATAGTCCAGCTCACCAGAGCCCACGGCTGCTCTCTGGATAGAAATGGACTGCTGCCTCTTACCAGGATTTTTAACACCTTAATATTTCTGCAGTGTCTGATCAGTGCCAGGGAAAACCATTTCTTATCATTCTTCCAACTACTTAGAGCCACATCTGAATTACGGTTGGTGTATCCGATGCACATTTATTCTTCCCTCCTGACAGTTTTATGGAGCTCATTATCCGCTTTGTGGCCATGGCTGTGAATGGAGAACCTGTGGGGGTTTTATGTGTAGCCAGTAGCTCCTCCACTGACCACATTTAATGTCCTCTCAGAAACAAGAAACAAAAAAACAAAACAAAACAAAAAAAAAAATAAAAAATACAAGCGGGTCGAGGGGGTACATCCAAACCATTCTGACAACAGCAGCAAGCTTTGGTCTCTCTCACACACACAGAGTGCCAGTGTTGGATCTGTTGATGCAAGGGTGAGGGAGCAGACCGAGAGCCAGACCAGAGTTTTATTTACCTCAGGTGCAACGGCTCATTATAATGGTGTTAATGAGGAGCAGATGTAGCTGAGTGAAGGAGGAGGGAGGGAGGGAGGGAAGGCGGGCAGAGGGTGGATGGGGTAGCGAGGTGTGGCCTGTCCAGGGCAAGCCTACATGGAGGTCCTGGTACAGGGATTCCCAAATGCCCCTCTCACAACAACCAATACACCCACTTCTCACGTGTTAATATCTACTCAGCAAGTGCTATTAGCAAACACTGAAAACTGCCTACCGCAGTGATTTACTGAGCCCCTCAAAGCTTGGCTATGCTGAAAGGTTATTGGGGATATAACAGCAGTCATAAATGATTAGTCAATCTCATGAAAACACCAAAACCAACAATGAACTGACCCCAGTATAAAGCCAGATATGGATTACTCCTCTGCCCATAGACTTCCATTGTTGTCCAAAAATTATGTATACCATCTAATCCTTTAAATAAATCTGTTTTCTTATGTTTGGCTTATTCTTCATTTAAATAATAACTGCTTTTTAATCACAAGGGGCTAATAGATACAAGGCAAAGACATCAATCTGCTAAATAAAATAAAATAAAATTTAAAAAAACAGTCAGTCAGATCCTTATTGCTGCAGATCAGAGAATCGGAAATATTTTATTATAAAGTAAAAGTGCGGAATGAAAGTAATTTCTCAGAACCTAGAAATATGTCATTTCATAAAGTTATGACATGGCTGATGTGCTGTCCCTTAAAGGATATTTCTGCTCTATTCTATATTTGTCTTATTGTCTGCACAGTCTAAGTCTGATGGATCTTATTTCTTTGTGCCGCAGGGCTCAATTGTTGACCAAAAAATGTTACAAACACAACAGTGAGCCAAACGGTTGCACTGGGTAACACTGAGTTCCCATAAAAACAGAGACTGCAATTTACTTTCAATCCCTCATGCAATCATCCCTGCTCTATAAAACACTCAATCAGGGATCAAATTCCTATCAATCAATAGCTGGAAATAGTCCACTTATTTCTTTCTGTTTACGAAACTCATCCAACAAAACTCCAAGTGTCCTTTCACACCTAAAAACCATCTTTTCATAAATCTATAATATGGTTCTTTATCTGTCCCTCAATGCTGCCCCTGATTCCCTCAGCTAAAGAGAATTGCAGCTCTGTTAGTGATGAGCCCCTATTCGCTGCTGACAATGGAGTGGCTTCAGCTTTGAGTTTGCCATTGTGACTTCTTCTCTGACTGAGAGCTGGCAGTAATAATCACCATGAGCCCTCTGTGCGTGCCAATGGTGGGCCGTAACAGTCTTTATTCACAATGAAACCTCCACTGGGATCATCCCGTGGTCCCCAGGACAACAATGCTGGCAGCCAAGCCCACAGTCAGTCGGCCCGTCTTTTACGTTTTTATGGGCTTGGCCTTCCCCCTGCTATTGAGGCAAATGTAGGCCATCAAACAAAACAATTTATGACCCAGTCTAAATTTGACCTTGGGCCTCCTGAAATGCCATCACTTTCAGAAAATGTAGAAACCTTATGCATGTAAACATCTTTATATATGAAACCGTGAACTGGTTTCTTTCTATCGTTCTTTCTATCGTTCTTTCTTTCTTTTTAGTGTGATTGACATTACATGAGGGACATTTCACTCAGAAAATGGCAAGCACTGGAGTTTTATACAAGTAGCTGCCCATGATTGATCATGCTTGACATCCTCATATGTAAAAGGGGATTTTAGGATCAAAGCTTCGACATTAGACTCAGTAGCGTTGTCCTACATGCCCATAGCAGAGAGAGACTGTATTTTTACTGCCTAACCTCAAACATTTCTCTGATATTAGTACTTAATTTTTTTTTTTTAACTTACTGACGGAACACAATGACCTGGTTGACTTTTGCCTTCTGGTTTGTGAGCAGAGCTGTGAGGAATTCCTTATTTACTGCAGGGGTGTGCCTTCCTTGTCTTCATTCACCAGCACATGTTAGATTTCTGTCTCTCGCCTCACTGCAAAGCCTCAGTTGTTTATAGCTTCGGTTGTTTATGGCTCATCCTTTCTAAGAAGTGGAAAACCCCAAGCTGCTGATTGTGGAGCTCCAGATTTTTTTTTTTTTTTTTTAGATTTTGCTTTCTCTTTACCAGCTTCCCAGTGGTTTGATTTGGATTTTTATTTGCAATAAATCAACTTAACACACTTGTCCAAAAAATAAAAGTCACAAAAGAGAAATTCAGTCCAACATGCAACATGACTTGAAAAAACAGACTTGAAAATCAAACAACCAAAAAAAAAAAAAAAAACAATCATAAAATGAACAAACATTTGCATATAAAGCCAAAACACAACACATAAAAACTATGATACACATACTCATGAAAGTTGTGACAAAATGTATTATACCAGTATTAATCATCACACAAACCTCAAATCATCTGGGTAAACAAGTTTACCCAAAGGACCATGGGTGCATGTAAATCTCCAGAAATGTGAATTTGATTATATTATTGTTGTTTTCATTACAAGAAAACACCCTCCTCTCTGTGTATATGTGTACACGCTTGCTAGATTCTTGCATTTGATGTAGGGAGTGACCAAGAAGCATGAATGATACAAGATGAGAGAAGGGCTCTCCATCTCTGTATGTTATATGGATTCTTCTCACGCATTTCCCTCAGAGACAAGGGGTTCAGTAATCTGTATCCTTTAGTGAGAGAACCCCATGGAGATGCATTAAAGAGATAAATTGGTATCATCCCCAGTGTGACAGACTCCTCATCTGTCTCTGCTCGCCTCCATTGATCACAATTTATTTTATTTGTGTTGTTTCATTATTAGGCGGAAGAAAAGCATTGCATTAATAAAGCCCTGATTATAAAGTTAAACAGAAATGCTATACTGTTACACAGGAAGCTGGGGTTAAAGCATGAGGCTCCAGCACGCCTGCCCTTGTATCTTCTTACACAATAAACTGAGATCATAGTCGACACTGATCATTCACCATGGATCTAATTCATTTCTTAACGATTATCAGGATGGGGAACACTTCTCTAAACAGATCACTAAAATTTTGCATTTCCCAGTCGTCCCATCATATCTGTGAGACAAAGTACTGAGAGGGACACTGCAGTAAATTCACTGATACATCTGGCTCAGTTTTGTCTGCAATTTTACATGTCACACCATGGTAATACTCCAATCAAGCAGTATTACCATGTAGACATAATCACATTAGGTTTACAGTCATAGTAACTGGGCACAACTGGGACAGTTTTGCATCAATTTAGAGACATAAGATCTAAAAAAAACTTTTTTTTTTAATAGCATCAATATCTGAAATATATAAACCAATAATTATTATATATATATATTTATATATATATTATTTGTTATTCAGATAAGACAGAACAAAGAGACATTATATAAAAACTGAATATATTTGGTATAAAAAAAACTCACAAGCATATTGCATTCACTTGAAAAAACTTAGTAAAACTTAGGTTTTTCTTAGTAATTCATTTTTGGGTTTGTTTTTTTTTTTTGAATGTATCTGACATTTATTTTTTCCTATTTTTCTGAGTATTTTTTTCCTGTTTAACAGAGTATTTTTTTCTGTTTTTTGGAGTAATTTTTCCTGAATTATCGTGATACTTCCAACCTGCAAGTGACTCCCATGGACCTATTGTGACCCCATGATGGTGACTCCTGCCCGCACATACATGCCCCACACCAGCATTTCAAATGCATCATCTTGTATCCATGGAGTATGCCATACCTGTCCAATTAATCCTGGAGAAACATTGCTATGTCTAGCAGATCTGAATGGGCGGTCCTTCTTAACAACCGCAAAGTCTTCAAGTGGCTGCATAGAGTCAACAAACTAATAATAATACCATTTATATGACTTAAAGAAAGGACTGTCTCCAAATGTCTTAATCCCAGATGAAAGTAAAACTTGATTAAACTAAACAAGCCAATTGTGTTTGTTTCCATAGAGCTCTCAGTAAAGCAATGAATGCATCTATTGTTTCAAATGCTCTCTAAACTCAGAAAAAAAAAATTAGTCGGAAAAATAGAAGAATGAAAATTATTCAGAAAATTAGAAACTGACAACTATGTGCTTGCTTTTCTCTTAGATGTCAAAGATTTTGTTTTTATCCAAATTAAAAATCACATCAATTAATCTCAGTTACAATATGCATTTCATTTATTAATATTATGATTTTTTACAGTTTTTTTTTTACAGTTTATCAAATGTACCTGAAAAAGTAAATTTATAGAAATACATTTAAAAAACAAAAGTTTACAGTGACTCTCAGGCATAATGATTAGAATAAATAGTGACAATGTTTCAATGCAAGGAAGAAATGATAACTAAGTTATAAAAATCTGATTTAAAACTATTAAGATTTTATAAGATTTTAAACGGGTTGACTGCGATAGCTTATCTGATTCCCAGTAGAAGGTTACTTTGCAGTTATTTTACAGCAAAAGTCCTACAACACCACAGTCTGAGTCCTCACCTCAGGGGAATGTGAGCAACAGCTGCTCTGCAGATCTAAGAATACGAGCAGGGGTGGATGTGATGAGAAGGCAATAATAGATGTTTGGTTGTGATACTGTATAATGTAAGTAAATTAAGCAAATCAATCTAGAAAGAAAAGAAAGCAATGTAAATGACAGCTTAAAATAACACAATCATGGTCTGAATGTGTAATAAGAGATTATATAATAGTTCCTGTGACCATAATAAAAATGGTCACAGAAACTATTCAGACTTCACCGTGTCCTGAATAAAAAGGTAATCCCACTGATGATCATGATGTTTAAACTGAGCTTCAACTGTTTCACTGCATATGTATAATAAGCCAGCTATTGTGCATTTGTGCAGCTGCGTTTGAATCCCTGCTTGCACTAGAGGATTGTAAAGCAAATTAATCACAATTCAAACACACAAACACAACATGTAACGTCGTATTTCTCTGCAGACTCAGGAGGTTGAGCTTTTTCAGCAAGTTCGAAATTTTCCAAATAAAATATAAAAGTAAATTCTGAAAAGACTCAGCTGGTTGTATCTTTTAATTATTGTTCTTATAAACGAGCGGTTGAAATGCTTTGAACAGCAACAATAGATGCATTTATTAACAATTTTGCAAAATTACCGCATTTAAAATAATTGCAACAAAGGTCCCTGAATGTTCTCTGCTAGTTCCTGGCTCAGGTCAGAGCGCAGAGGCAGCCAGGAACAACACTGTGGTGAAGGGTTGGGCTCTGTGCTGTGAGCCCCAGCTGTACGTCATGAGGTGATGTGGTAATGTGCTGAAAGTACAATATTTCAACACTATTCTAAAGTGGTTTTCTCTTATGAGTTGCTGCGATTCACCATAAACACACTCAAACACACACCAGCAACCTAGATTTGCAGTTATTACTGCTGCATTTGAGCAGGGGTCTGGAAACAGTGACCGATTTTCATTTTCAAACTTTACATGGAAACAGTTTCATCTAGTGGTCGATTTAAGTCTCACAGCTTAAGCGCTGTACACACAAATTCCAAATACAGTTAAAGATTAAGACAGATGATTATAACATACAAAATTAAATATATGTCATAGGTGCAGGTCGAACACAGCTGTGAAAAGGTGAGTCTTGGAACAGGATGTTCTGACAGTGAGGAGTAAAGAGCACAGCAGTGGAAAAATCTCACTCAACTTTGGACATGGCAACTAGAATAGTCAGCAGTAACTGATTTCAGGATATAACAAGTCTGAATGAGGAACAGGAATAATAAAAGAACCATAAAAATAAGAAAGGTACAGCAGTCAAGAGTCACAACAGATGAAAAAGCTTTATTTTTATGACCAAAAACTGCTACTGCTAATGATAAAAATAACATCCATATTCCAGTTCACGGGTGTAGAAGTTTAAACCACAGCCAGATTTTATTAAACAAATACATGTATATACAGAATATTTTTGGTGCAGGTGTTAGAACAGAAAAAATAGGTTAGACATAGCTGAAAAACAAAAACTGCATATTGGCCAAGTTTGGTAAAGTTCTGAGTAGATATTAAGAAAATGAAATTCTTGGAAACATCCTAACCTCCACTGTATATGCTTCAACCTTTATGTTATCAGTTAACCCAGTATCGCTTTTGATACTGTAAATATCAGAGATTTATTGAGCCAAAAGCCCTTTTCAATGAAAAGTGACTGTGTATATCCACCAATCATGTTTCATTCATGTCCCCTCAGTGGTCTAAATGCTCTCAGTGCCACAGAAAATGGATTTAGATGCTCACTTGCTGTGTTTTATGGTTGCTTAAATTGCTTATATAAGAGATGTCTTAAGATGAAAAGACAATATTGCTCCTCAGAAAAGAAATCCTTACTCATATTCCTTCCCACAGGTCATCGCAAACCTTTTTCACTTCCTCAAATCTCAAGAAATGAGCCAATCGGAGTCATTTGAACCAAATAAAATAGCCTGTGAAATGTGAAATAATGGTAACATGCCCTGTGAGATTTAGTTGCAAATGTGTGGCATTCTCAGTGTGACAGAACCAGAATGGGGTGCTCTGGATGCCCACATGTCATGTGCTACACACCCTCATACAGCAGGAGCTCCTGTTAAGGTTATTTTTACTCCAGCACCTGGAGGTGTTACAGACTTGCTCTGGCCTGCACATTCTTTTCCCTCAGCACAATCAGGTGTGAGACCAAGTGATCTTCATTCACTGCAATTAAGATTCTGCCTTCATCTTCTCCTGGTACACAATTACTGCTCTGCTGCTGTTTGCTCTAATTGCTCTTTCTGCAGGGATTGGTGGGAAGCCAGTGATTGTGATGGGAAGGGGATTATCTCCTTTCCTTTACTCTGGCCCCTTAAAAAAATCATTTGTAAACTCCCCGGTGTAATTACTGAGCCACATGATTAATTGTCTATTGAAATTAGCGCAGGTCTAGCTTTCATTTTTACTGCAACGAATATTAATTAATGTTAACTCTCCCCTTTTCTTTTTTTTTTCCACCCGTTTCTAATGCATATCTTTTGAATATTCATTGTGGTCTTGAAAAATGGGCATAAGCCAGTACCTTGAGTCAGGGAACTGACACTTGACTATCACTATGTATGTATATGTATATGTATATGTATATGTATATGTATATGTATATATATGTGTGTGTGTGTGTGTATATATATATATATATATATATATATATATATATATATATATATATATAATTAAAAGATGTGTTTGGGGTCATAAATAATATTTACAGGAGGTCGATGGGTGAAGAAAGCAAGCTCTTATTCAAATCACATCTCATCTGTTAGTCGAGAGGTGTCAAGGAATATGCAAAACAGCATCTCCTCTTTTGCTTTGCTTTGGAGATGGAAGAATAGTCATGTCTAATTCAGTTTGTATTTATTTAACCCTTGTGGAAAATGACAAGTTGAATAAGTGCCATATAATCACATTCAGCATATTGTCATACTGTAATGTAGAGAACACAATGTCACCTTGAATAAAGCATCCACCAGGAGAATACATTTGGTTAATAATATGGAAATTTACACTAAGGTCTGAATCAGATTAACATTAGAATATCTCCATATTCTATCAAGTAGAGAACACTCTCATTGGCCTGAATGGAGCGTAGTAATACACACATCACAAGGAGGTGCAAGATTATTGGAAATCAACATCAATTAAAAATAAATTATTCTTGAACAACACGTTTTTGAATTCTTACAGTCATGTACAACACTGCTGCTTTGTGGAACTGGTGTAGTTTTGATTGAGCTTTCATTGTCTACATATTGAATTGTTATTCATTTCGAGATGTTTATTAATCTGGTTGGGTCAGATAGTTACTTGCTGTCATCATCATTATGAGTCTATTTGCCCTTTTTTTATTTTATAGTGCAGCGGTCTATTTTATCCAAGCTGGGCTGGAATGTATTCATTTAAATACATTTACATTGGGCACTGTACTTTATTTTGATTTGATCGTACATACTCCACCTTAGTGGTGTATTTACACACTACTATTCCAAATGTGTATTAATCTCCCGTTGAAAATAGTCCCCACCAAATGCACCTTTTGCTCCTGTTTGCCTAATATTTGCTAAAATTTACAGTGCTCAGCTTTTTTAGTGTTTGCCAGTGAAAAAAATACTTATATAGGATTTAGTATATAAGATTTACATCAACAGAAATGAATGGTCATGAAAGTTAGAAAAGAAAAGACTGTTGGTGTTAGTCTTTTTCATGGGAATTGCTGACATTAAGGAGAATAAACAATATGATCCATTTCATTTTAACGTAACATTAAGCATCCGCGTCTTCTTTCACTCGCTCTCTTCGGTTACAGTCCCAGGATCTTCTGTCTGAATGTGTGTGCACACGGAGGCATCCAGTCGACCTTCATCTTGCCTTCCTCAGTCCACATTCAGATAAAGGGATCATACCAGGCAGATCAAACTAATGTCTTCACCCCTCAGCCTTTTTGAACAGCCACTGAATAAAATCGCAGCTGCTGTGAAATGGCTGTGACATAACTTGATCCACGCAGTGACAGCGCACACCACCACTTGCTCCCTGTAATATATCAGTGCCAGGAAACAGTGGACATGGAGACACGCTGATTGAATCAAGGGCCATCGAGGCTCTGGGGAGACTTCATCTATACCAAACCGGCAGCAACACACAAGAATCCCTCCTAACTGTATCTGCTATAACAATGTTTGAGGACTTAGAGGTTATTCATTCAACTTCTTCCTAACTATGTACACAAAAGAGGAAATGAAAACTGTTATCAAATCATGACAAACAAACCATAATTGATATAGCAAATGTTTTTTGAAACTACAGAACTGCTACTAGAACTCAGTATTAATTCAAGTATTAATTAAGTGTTTTCTGCAGCTACCTTGTATCCTAAATTAGTGAGCATGAATGTTAGTGTTGAACATAATTTTAAATGAAGCACATAAAAGTTGTTTTGGTAATCATGGACTTGGCTCGCTGATTTGAAAAACAAATTTGATTTACAAATAAGGAGGGCACAATTTATTTTGTGTGAGCATAAACAATAAAGTGTTTATGGCCGTCACTCTGCAGTGTTTCTTTCTTTATGTCTTGAGTCACCAACCGTTACTCATCTCACCATACAGAGACATATTGTTCTTCCTGGATAAATGACCAATAACTTTGACAAATGACAGTAAAATTGCTTTGAAGAGAGAGATAATAGAAATCAGATTTTCAGGTTTGACAGGTTATGTTATGGGGTTTGGCATTTTTAATATGAAGATTACATTAAAATCCAATAAAAATGTGTCATCGTAAGGTTGGCAAAGATATTTTGCTTCAGCTTTAGCTGCCTTGGGAGTAATAAAACTATTTTAAGTCTTAGCTTTACTATTAACAGTGAAAATAAAATAATAATAGCCTCCATCATGCAACCCTCAATATAAATATGACAGGATAACGTACAAAAGACATACAATCATTTTTTCCCCTAGAACACATAGCGAACGCCAGTGAACCAATAAAAAACAATTCTCCTTCCATTTGTTTGGTTAAGTGGGTCCAATTAATATTTCTGATGATAATAGCAACCATGGAATCTTTTTTGGGGGCACATGTAATGTTTTAATGCAGAATGAAATAGACTGGGACAAATTTTAATGTTTGGGATGAGCTGAAAAATGATGTGGTTCATCGTTGCTTACACTGGATTGATCTACCTTCTTGTATCTTCGATGAGTGAATGATGAAAATGCTGATTTAGTTCTGCTGCATTTGAATGAAGAATTATCCCAACAGCTACTTAAAGAGATGAAAGATGCCGGTGGATGCACTTCTGATATGATTTGCAGCCAATCAAACACATGGAGCGGTTAGAGCTGGGCTCATTTCATTTGACTTGCTCTTTATGGACTAAAAACAGCAACAACAAAAGAGATGGTGCCATTGTTGAGTAAATCTGGCACCTGCAAAAAAAGAAGCCAAATTTATTAACATATGTCATTCAGTGTAAAATCACTGTGATTTGTGAAGCTGCTCTCTGATAAATGGTACATTGATGCATTAGATCACAGTTGTGGTCCTGTGTTGATTTCAACTTAGATCAGTTGTACAATTCGTGTCTTATTTTATTGGCCAACTGGACACGATGCACACTGCACATATGATGTGCGGTAATGCATCTCTCTGAAAATATGACAAATTGTTAAAGTGTTCCCTAATATGCTAATTAGCTAGATTAAACTGTCTGTGGCTCAGCAGGAATAATAAAGCAAACTGATTTAAAAGAAGTCCTCTCATTTGCGATATTACAGCTGATAGTGACTGTACATCAGTCATGTTTCTGTACCTGTGTCTTCTGGCTGAGAACAAGGACAAGTGACTAATTTTCTTTACAAGTGTTCGAGCTCACCCCTCCCAAAAAGAAAATTCGGCCCCATCCTATCTCATGCACCGCTGTGACCCCGATTCTCTTCGGAGTTGCACTGCTCCAAAGTAGCCTGTGTTGCCATAGTTACCTCCTCCTGGCCACTTTGTAAGGTCACCAGGTCTGGTGAGCTCTTCCCTCAGAGAACAGGCATAACTAATGTGCTGCAGGTCCAGGCTTGATGTAAATAGTCTTAGTTGACAGCCTACTGTACAAATACTCAATTGCGTTTGCTTAAAGGGAATGATTTGTTGTAACAGCGAGCACTCAACTTGTGTGACATCAGTGTTGCCAGGGCAACGGCTGCTGATTGCACAGGCTGGAATTAGGTATTGATCAGAGGAGGGGGTCCGGCGCCAGTGAGGGACTGGAAGCGATCCGCCACTACGATTTACAGAGGATGGGGGTGGGGGTGAACCTGCACACTTCGGCCCAGCTCAGAGATCTGAAAACCCCTCAGGAACCAATTTACACACAGCTACAGTGCAATATCTGCAGCAGTCAATAATGGAAATGTGATGCCCCCTCTGCCATCAATGTGACCGCTCCTCTGCCTCTCGTTAGAGCACCTTGAAAGTTCTAGGCCAATCCATAGACACAATAGATTTCCAATGGTGTAGGGATATTTTGACTTTGGTATTCTCCATGTAATTACACCTCTAAGTAAGGTAGCAGCCTCAAACAGGATCTGTCCTTTGTAGTCCTTTTCAAATGAATCCATTTTTAATTTAATCATCATCTCATCACATTATCCTTCCCTTACATTATTTCTTAACTGTTTACTCTTTCTGCACACTTACTAGTCAGTGGGAAGTGTTTATCGCCCAGCTCCTGCTGACACACGTGATTTAAAACGCCTCACAAATAGCATCTTCACATAATGAATTAAGAGGCTTCGGTGTATGTCAGCGTGAGTCTTACATCACTGCATACTTTTTTACTTTGCGCACAGTGTGTTTATGTGCATGCTTGCAATAGGGTGAATTAGGAATAAATGCTGATAGTGAAACAACTTTAGCTTGCAGAGAAAAAAAAAATAATGACTAAGCTAAGTTAAGAGTAGTTTGTTAAATTTGGAACTTTGCTTGGCTTGTAAATATAAAATAATTTCTAAACTATTGCTATTTTTTTTTTTTTTTTTTTTTTTTATGTCTTTGATGCATTAGACTCTTGAGTTCAAAGTACAAGCTTTAGCTCGAGTCAAATTCAATTCAGTTTTGATGTTGTAGTGGAACAGTGAGTGTGTGAAACGGGAAGTTCTTTACAGTCTTTAAAAAAATATTGTATTACTTGGGCAAGTGGTGGCTCAGTGGTTAACACTGGGTTTAAATGTTGACCACAGGCTCCTCCACTACATGTGTGGAGTTTCTATGTTCTTCTCCTGTTCATGTGGGTTTTGTCTGCGGTTTCCCCCGACAGCAAAACATAAGCATGTGAGGTATCAGGAGGAAAGCCACCAGCCTAAAACTCAGAACAGGCAAGCGCTGTGTGGATATCGCTTTATTATCATGTTCACGTTCAACAGATGACATGTGAAACTAGAACTCCCACACAAGATACATCACACACACACACACACACACACACAGAGCACTTAAATGTGGTTTTAACATAATATTTCTTTAAGCTTCAGTAAAGCTGGGACCAGCTGTTGAACTCTGAATGCTGAAGTTTGGATGGACATAAAGTAACTGAGAGGTAATGCATCAGTATCTAAATAAACCAATCACATTCTTGACATGAAAAACTCCCTCTCCTGGCAGTACTATGTAATGCAGTCCACAGTGAGCAGTAACACCCTGTGACATCTGAGGATGTTTAACCCTGCAGGGCTCATTGTAGCCAGATTCCCTTCTATCTTCCACAAGAGACATCTGTGCAGCAAAAGATAGAGCTGTCTCTTTTACATTACACAGACCTGGGAGATGTCAGCCACTTGTCTCATCACAGGAATCGATTATAGAATACATTTGCCATAATGTGATATATGCATATTAAACTAAAGCCTCAAAGGCAACAGACTCTGCCTCTTTAATAGAATCCAGCTATCATCAAGAGTAAATTCCAAGACCTCAATGTAATGGAAAAACTGCCTGTCTGATCTTCCCAAAGCTCTTGGGTGGAATCTGGGCGGCTGCACGTTGCCGTTGTCGGGGCTGTGAACCAGGCTGAGGTCACAGACGTGTTATAGGTAGTCAGCCATGACATCCTGGAGAAGGCGGCCACTTTCAACTTTCTCTACCAGATGATGTCACCAAAAAGCACACGTCACTATAAAAAAAATTATAGCCACATCATCAGCAAATCAATGACAGCTTCATAAACTTTGATTTAATTGGACAGGAAAATCTGAAGCATTATATGACATAATCTACAACTCTGTTGTGATATATGTCAAATGTGATATGTGATGGCTGATTAGAATTCATCCTGTTGCGTGAATTTCCTGAGATTTTAATCTAAAAAGCAGCTTGAAACTAAAAAATATTTATAACATAACCACCTTCTTGTGTGTGAATATGTATGTGTCTATGGGCATGTGAGTCTGTCTGCCTGTCTGCCTCCCTGCCAGGATATCTATTAATTTTCTTCTGTTTTGTATAGTGTTATTACACGTTGGCTGCTGCTGCAACTTTAATATGTTGTACATCTTTTTTGTTTCATTCCTCACAGTAGGTTCAATGTCATATCTTTGTTGTCTCAAAATGCAATCAATGAAGGTCTTCCTACGCCATCCACTGAAAGTCAAACCCAACCTATCTAGGGCCACTCTGAGCTGTTCTGTCAAATCTAAGAATCAAGCCCATATTTCTTGGAGTCATGTTGTGCTAGTCCTCACTCCAGTTTGTGTGTTCTCCCGCACCTAATATACAAAAGATCTATTGAAATATGCATGAGGCCCATGATGCCTGCACTAAAAATACACTCAAATAGGGAATACATTGACAGCTCTGTTATTGAGCTCTCCTTGAGCTTCCTCTGTCACAGCAGCCACAGATCGCTCTCAAGACTCATGTATTATCAAAAGCACGCAACAGCTCTCTCTCTCCCCTACAACCTATCTCCTTTTTTCTCACTCACTAGCCTAACACTTTTTTCCCTCATTGCTGGGGAGTCACATCTAAATTCACACTCAAACATATTTTAAAACCTAATTTCTAAAAATACCACTCCAAAAAAAATCTAAGTTAAAATCTGGTGCTGGTTATATCAGTTATTTTTTACTTAAAAATAAGTCTGGTTACAATGCTAAGTGCTTATTAAGAAGAGGTTTACCCATCACTAAATCAAATTTGGTCTACACAAACTAGTTATTATGTAGGGACTAGTTGTGTGGATACATGTTTACACCCAGTAACTGTGGCTAACTGAAACAACAGACAAAGCTAACTTCAGCTTGCAAAGTGACAAGTGTAGATTATAAAGGAGGAAACTGCAAACTAAAAGTCAATTAACATGTCACATAAATAACACAATACATCTCAAATTATCAATCTTCATCCCATTAGCTTCATCCTAAATTAGCTTTGACTAAACTATCAGTTACCTAGTTTTAACATTAGTTTTAGCTTAACCAGGTATTTCTCTCTCATTTAAAATGAAATAAAATCTAGCACATATAGCATAAACAGAACTGATTCATACTTACGTTTATATCTCTCAGCCTCCTAAAACAGCTATTTTTGAAAGTTATTTTACAGCTTGCAGTACCTAAGTGACTTTTTCTTACTACTGAATGGATGGTACTAAATGTGTTACCTAGCACCTGATTTACACTTCAGTAAAATCCAACTAATTTTCCACCTAAGAAATTTCTAGTTTGACTTAAGTGTCACAACCCATTTACTAAATCAAACTAGTTGTTACTCAGGAGTTAATGAGAATTTCACAGCACAATATTAGTAATGGATTCACGAATAAGTGGTGCAACCTAATCCGAGGACATACTGACCCTTTGAAACACACTCCAAGGCACCATGTGTATTAATGTAAAGAGCAGTTAAACCAGCCACCATACTTTCAAAAATTATTCCTATAATACCGCCCAGGCCTCTTTTTACTACCACAGATGATCAAGAGGGCAGAGTTTTATGCCACATTAGCCGCTGCTCTACCATAAAGAACAATGAGGGGATAGAAATTGGCCACCAACACACTTATATGTGTAGAGACTTTTTATTTGACATAATATGATGTAAAAGCAAGGTTCATATCCTGCAAACCCATTTGTGTTATTAGTTCTCCTGAAATATTTTTTCAGTATAATCGCAGTAAACTGCACTGTTGTCCTGTCCACTTTGACAAAAAGTGGTGATGCTTTACAGTTCAGATGAAGGGGCCAAATTGGTCGGCATCAGTACCAGCTACACCTCTGTAATTGGGCAGATTTTAGAGAGGTGCTATGAAATACACCCCTACAACTTTAATAAGTTCCAGAGTCCTGGGCTCCAGGTTGCTGCTCCCAAGGTGCTGGTCTGAGTTAGCTAACATTTATCACATAAACATCCAACACCACTCCTGCTAAAGCAGACAAATGCCTTCCTGCTCTGCAATCCCTTCCGTAGCCATCAGAATCAGGGCAACAAATCCAGCTTTAATAGTTATCTATGGAGTCCCTCGCATGCAATGAACACCTACATTTATTTCTCTGCTTTCTCCCGATGAGGGTAAGTGGATCAATTAGCGAAGACTACAGGTTCAGCATCTTTACACATAGTATCAATTGTTAAGTTGAGCAACAGCAGGTCCCCAGATTATCTCAGATCTGTTCCTCCCCTCACTCCCATCCCTCCCTCTCTGCCTCCTCCAGATTCAAAGCTAGCCTCATTACAAATGATCCTCTGATACACACAACCTTGGCACACACCTTCGAGCTAATGGCCCACAGATTGATTTTTAATTAGCAACACTTCTGGACGGTGGCCAACTCAAATGGACTTTTATGAAAAACTAATCACCTTTTAGCTTTAAGTGTTAAATGTATAAGTGGATGGTTTAAAGCTTTAAAAGTGTCCAGATATTCTCAACAAATGAAAACTACTGTAATCCAATTACACAAAACTTACACATGTGTAAAGTATAGGTGTAGCAGGATTTCCTAAAGGAGAATTTATCACCACGAAAAGCACAAAGATGACCTTATAGTTCCTAAAGTTCTGCGCTAAAGAGGACGGCCATGGAGTAGATGAAAAGTGGGTCAGGTCAGATATCGTCTCAGGGTTGCTGAAAATTTTGGGCCAGAGAAATGTCAGTCCGCATTAAACAAGCGGTTCAGATGAGCCCAAAACTGTGTACCTTGTGAGTTCTTCTGGCAGGAGTTCATCATCAGAGTTTACCCAGCTTTGATAAACTGGGCCACTATTTATGATAGAAAAAAAGAGACATGAGCAACATCTGCAATATTTTAAGCCCAGATGTGCACACTGTGATTTGCTAGGTCAAGCCCATGAAATTTGCTGGAGAGGAGTATTCATCTTTCACAATCCTGTAGGGCTTGTATCACGCATTTGTTCTGGCATCTTTAGTGCTCTATTTTTAGAAATTAGAATATCAATAGACAATATGAATACACAGTTTATGCTTAGCTGAAACTGCTGTTCAATTTCTCAGTTTTATAGTTTTATTATTGTTCTGTCTGCCCTATATACAGCATTTATTTATTTGTGATTTATCTTCTGTTTCTCTACCTGAGATTTTCCTATTTGCTTCTCCATTAAAAAGTTTTTTTGTGAAGTTTTTCCTCACACAAACTGATTGCTTTATAGAGGGTGGTGTAAAGCTCTTTAGATTTGTTAGCTTGAGATGAATAAAACAAAATAAAAGGACTTCACCTGACAATTAACAGCCTCTTCCACAATTTGTCTGCATACTGTATACTGTGAAAGCATGTGCTACTCTGATATATGTTTTCTCTTTCGAAAAAAGGAAACTCGAGATATACATAGAAAACATTAAGTGCAGAAAATTATCAACATTTATTCATAAGCAAAAAAGAGAATAATGGAGTTTACCATGTAAAATTTTCAGTTTGCATTGCATATTATGTGGCATGTATGCACATATGTTTGCATTCAGTGCTTTATTTGCAGGTACGTGTGTTTACCTTGCTCGGGGGGGTGTTCATACTTCCCTGGGTGTTCAGGGCTATCACACTCAGCGCAGCTCACACACACACACTAACGCATCTGACCTAACAATCCACTCAACAGTAATTTATCGGTGTGATCCATCATTATCATGTTTTATTATGGCCACCGTTGGAGAAATAATTCACAAAATAGGCACACGCTGTACTGATGACAGTGAGGGAGAGGGATGTCCTTTACCTTCGTCCTCTGCCAGGAGCCTTCAGGAGTCTCTGCGGTCCTATATGCAAGAGACCAGACCCTGGAATGGGCTGGGACACTGGGGAACTGGGGAGCAGGAGCCTGCCCTGCTAGCCCGCTGCATTGTGGGCCAGCAGGACTCCCATTAAATGCCAGCGCGAAAGAGAGAGAGAGAGAGAGAGAAGAAAAAATACACCACAGCAACAGCAGAGCAGTGTCGGTGCCATGTCACATGACCACCTTTGTATTCAGTAGCCATAACTCACTGCCTGTGCGCGGGGATTGATCCCAGGCTGGACACTCCCAGGAGGAGCCCTGGCACTCAGAGGAGTTTGATCCCACAGATTAATGCAATAGGGATTCCCGGTCCAGGCCTTTGTCTCTAGCCAAACACTGAATGTCCCCCGAATTTGTATCCAGCAAAGGTTGAGACCCATGTTTATTTGGGTAATGAATTGCTGTAATTAATGCACCTATTGATTCCCCCTCAGTGTCTCCTACAAAGGCCAGTCCGATTTCTAATTTAAAGGGAGTGGGAGTGTTAGCAAGAGGATGAGGGAAGGGGAGGAGAGCCCAGTATAGGCAAAACAATTGCACTATGTGCTTGCAGAATGAGAGTGTAATTGTTCAATGAATCACATTTGAATACATTCAATTAAATCTTTCAAGTTGAGGGCGTTTGGTCTGTGTGTGTGCTGTTATATCACTTTAGTTTCCCCTCTTGTGTTGTAATAAAAATGTAAATCCTCGGAGGGCATCGGAGAGCCGATGAGGACGTTTGCCAAGTGGCATCTCAAAGCTCTGGTGTCACACTAATAACCACAATGCAATTTTCCTCACACAAACAGGCGAGAGTACATTAGCATATAATCCCCTGGAATTATGACCATACTAATCTCCATCACTGCGCCCTTTCACGGGAATTCAGGATGTACACTTAAAAAAACTGTCTCCAAACGTAAGAGGATTTTCTGAGCACTTCAAGGACAGCAGGTTTTCCACGTGAAAATTCAATATTTGTTTCAGGCTGGGTCATACGTGTGCAATATGCGTGTCTTCTATTTTTATCGGAGATTCTTGCATGGCTCCTTTAAAAGCCTTCCACTTGCTGTGAGGCTGTGTGGCTGTGCCCTTTGTAAACACCTGGTCACCGCTGCTGTGGAACGTCTGACCACAGAACAATGAACAGCCAGCTGGTCCATCTATTATTGTTTGTTGAGGTTCACCTCAAGAATTGCATTTACCCCCTTGTGAGTAATTACAAGAAAATGAGCCTTTGACCTTTGATGTGTATTGGAAAAAAAACTCTAAGTGTAATATTGTCGATATGTGTGTATTGATCACAACTGTAATTACTACTAAATACCTTGACTATCCAGAGGTGGGTGGGTTTTACTGTTTCGAGAGATATCTGCTGCAATGTAATAAATTACAACAGAGAAAACAGATAACATTACTCTAATCATGACGTAGTCCATTAGATTTGTTCCTCCGTACCATTAAGTGTGATATTTAAATCGGGTTGATATTCGTGGAGAGCACAGATTGTGTAACAACAATGTAACGGAGCTAGTTATTCAACTCATTAATAATGCGCTTTAACTAAATCATAGCCAGCAGTTCAGTCTATTGCTTAGTTTTCACCATTCTAACAACAGTGATGATGAATAATGATTCATTCTAACCTCCTAGATTTTCTAAGAACCTATGGCATGCCTTATTAAAGACAAAATAGGTAGAAGACTAATTAAGCAGACCAAATAGGAATGACGGCATGCCCAACTGCCAGAGCCAAGTAAGGGCTTGAAAAATGGCTCCTCTGCAATTTCAATTAATCAGTTGTATTTTGCTTAATTTTGTTTGACGTTGGCAGAAGAAACGTCCTCTGGGAGTATCTGTCCTTTGACCACTAATGCTTTAGTAATTCTTCCATCAGTAGGACCCATGATTGAAACAATCAAGTGTGTGTAGGTGTGTGTGTGTGTGTGTGTGTGTGTGTGTGTGTGTGTGTGTGTGTGTGTGTGTGTGTGTGTGTGTGTAGGTGGGTGGGTGTGTGTACTGTGTACACATTCTCTTGGACCCTTCCCTACATGTATGACTTTATTTTAGGCTGCATACAGTGAATATTAGCACCCGTGCTAACATGAAGATGCGTCATTCACTCATATGTCATTCCATCATTTTCTTCATTTTTCTTCCTGAGTGCAGATGTTGATTGCAAAGCCCACACACCTGAAAGCAGAGCCCTGATTAACCTCACAGTGACTTCAGACACATGTGACCAGCACTGCTTCCCCGCTTCTCCAACCCATAGTCCAGGAAGGAGATGCTGAACTTAACCTCTGCTACAGTGATGAATTAACAATAGAACAATTCAGTGCCCTAGTAATTACCAAACACTTTGGACAAGGCAACATTTTTCAGCTCTGCCACACAGGTTTGTCGGTATTGGTGGCTTTCACCTGGAATCCTGGGGCTCTTTGCTCTTCCTAACTTTGTTTTCTCTGACGCAGATTAGATCTGCCACCCCATTACAGATTCATTTTCCTAATTTTTCATGTCTGCGCCGCGCCCCATCTGCACAGGGCTGATAATTGTGGGGACCAGCCCTGGTGATTAACATCAGCAGAATTAATTACGCCCGCCATTAAGGCTCCAGGTTGCACACAATGATCAAGAGAAATTAACTTTCTCCCAGGCCCCTAAATCATCTCACCTTCAAGTGGAGTGATGGCAAAGAGACAGGCCTGGAGTCCTGGACCCTGTTCGGCACCTTCTTAACCAAACATGAGGTGCGCATCTCACACCCGCGCTGCTTCCCACCAAGGAGATTACAGCCGTAGCTGATGGGTATCAATTACGCTACCTTATGTGGTGGGATGAGCGAGAGGTGTCGAGGGTCTGGTGACTAATGGACCTGGGTTGGAGCCACCCTGCAGCTGCAAACCAGGGAGCTGACGGTTTCTCTGGCCAGGGAGGAACCGCCAGATGCTGAGGGGCTCAGTTCACCGGCCTGACACACACAGGTATATATCTGCACACCACATTTGACTGTGGAGTTGGGTGGCCATGTGATGTAGTTTGGCCAGAAACAGATGAGGAAAAAGACTTAGTCACCTTAGTCATGTGGTCAGGAAACTGGATCAGTTTATCACTTTGATTTACTTTTAGGAAAAAAAAAGTTATATCTCAAGACGAGACCCAATTACAGGGAAGAGACTGTATATTTTAAAGATGTAATATTGTAATTGTGTTGTGCCTCCACAGATGAGTGTGACTCTTCAGAGAGGGAGAGAGTGATGTGTTTGTAAGCTATGCTAATAGAGCAGGCCCCGTGCCCCCACAGCAGCGAGAACAGTGGTAATGTCAGGAGGAGATAAGCAAATTGCGTCTGCATCATATTGACTTGTCAAGGTTAAGCAGTGTGAGCAGGGGAGGGGGGGTGAGAGGCAAAAACTCTTCATCCTTCTCACTCCTTCTTTCCGTGACTACTGAAAAAGATGCATGAGAGGCAGGAAAAGAGGGTGAACAAGTGAACAACAGGCGACAGAGAGGTGGCTTTGCTTTGAAGCAACGATACTCCAACATCTAAACATGGAGCCCTGTTGAGATGGCAATCACACGGAGCAGACAACAGACACACGTTTGTGTGGGGAGGGTTTGGCTCTCTGCTCTCGTTTCGTTTAGACTGATTTGATTTAGCTCCACAGGATCTAATTAAGCTCAGACCCAAACCTCTTTGGAGTTTCAGCAGCCATATTGTGGATGTCAGGTTCTGAGAAATGGCCTATGAGCGATCAAACCCGTGTATGTGTGTTTTTATGAACACACATCACAGTGATAGAATAATGGCTGTCAATGGATATACGGTAATAAAAAACTGACGATCGTTATGCATAAGGGGCTTTATAAATTTTAATGACAGAAAATGCAGTGTGTTGTAAAAATAATAACCAAAACACTAACAATGATGGCTCTGCCAAATTAACTTGCACAAAAAAGTGAAAAATGCAGTGGAAAAAAGAAAATCCACCAGCACTGCCTGAGGTTCATCCCATGGTGATTGCCATAGTGCCTCTCTTTCCCTCTAATTAGCAGTTGCAGTTTTGCTTGAATTCAGTGTATAATCCCCTGGATGAAGTGCAGTCAGCATCTTTCCCTTTTCCTAAAAGCACGAGAGGTGCAGTATCATCAACTCCATCTTCGCTCCAACACTGCCTCTGGATGATTTAATAAGGTTAAAAGACTAGTCAGCAATTACCCCCCACTCAGTGGAGGAAAACTCTGAAACACAATTGCATTACAGCTGTAGACAAATGCCAGACACCACATTCACAAAGAAACTGGCTATCTCTGCCTTTTACAATCCAGGTAAACTAAACTTTCTTTTAGTTAGAAATCATGATGCATGTTGTTAATAGCTAATTTTGCTTTTGATTTTCTGGTTGTGTTTGTGTATCTGTCCCAGACCCTTGTAACGGTCAGGGTGAGATAGTCCAGAGAGTGTCATAGGGTGACATTTACTGCTTCTGCTGTGGGGAAACAGGTAAGCAGAGCACACCATCTACAAAGTAGTCCCCTTTGACACCAGCACTCTACAAATCAGGACTGAAGGGCAAGCCAGAATGAGGGGTGGGGGGGCACTGACACAGAGGTCCTTTAGCGTTCCAGCATGGCCCAGGAATGTGGCAGAGCAAAGGCAGCTGAGGCAGAATAACCAGACATCTGGGATTTGTCTGGCACCGTGTTTGATTTTTACTAACCTCAACATAAGACAACTCGAGGGGAGAGAAGTGTCTGGTCAGTGCTTGTCCCACTAAACTAACTGCATATCTGCTTTCCAGAGATAAAAGTTTCTAACTGGGTTATCCTCTCCCACCACAAGATGCTTGAAACCTGCTCGTGGGGGGTAACAGCTCCATTGAAATTAGTCCTCCTAGTTGCTCTTATTAGATAATACTTCCTGTATTAGTGGGGCAACAGTGATAGCAGGCAGATTTACAGCTCTCTACGGCAGGCAGCTCGCTTTAACATGGGCCGCATTAACTCTGCTCATTAAACAGAGGATGTCATCACTCCACGCCACTTCTGCATGTTACATGTCACACATATCCTCCACAGGCCAGCCTCTGTCCACCTCCTTCCACAACATCCTCTAAATCTGTCATTGCCACCTGGACCAGGGTCCAACATTTGACCACAACACCCGGCTGCAGCCATGTGTGTGCATGTGGTGGGCACATGTGGACAGAGATACACAGGTGTTTGTGTGAGTGTGTGTTTGTGTGTGACTGGCACATAGAGCTTCACCCCCCCTTCCATCTCCAGCTATTGTATGTGTGGACGGATGTGTGGGACAGCGTTTGGTCCATCCACATGGGGAGAGGTGTAGGCGTGACATTCATTACAGACCCAACTCTGTACACAGGCCAGATAAGCAGAACAGGACAAGATAAGGAAGCGTGACTTGCTACAGCAAAGTGCAGCCAGATATTCTGATGCCACCACCAGATGAAACAGCTTCCAGTCTCTTTCTGTTAACATTTACTCTATTGTTCACCCATGAAAGCACTTTTTTAACAAACTGTTTACTGCTGTGCTTTGATCCATGCAGGTAGAAGCCACTTGAAAGTTGCTGAATCCGCATGCTCGGCTCAAAGCTTTTTTTTTTACTGTAAGAAAAACATGCAAATTCAACAAGACATATAAAACTCCACTCAAGACAACTACAAAAGTCTGTTACCTGTGTCAGTAATTTTCCAAATCAAAGCTTTAATCACACAGTGTTTTATCTGTAATATTCCACTATCTTGCAAAAAGATGTTTTCATTGTAGAAAATACTGTTATCTCCTAAAATATATAATTGTGCACATCATCATATTTAAAAGGAACATTTGTCAGTTATCATTTTCTTTGTATTTGAAATATTTGCCTAAAGAAAGAGAAAGGGTCTAATGGTAATGGGTTTACAGATCAGACTCAACCTCATGCTTAAGGCTCCCTCCAAAGTTGTGTCTAAGCATTGCATGTGATTTATTTTTTCAAAGCCTCCACACAAAATATTCTGCAGTAAAAGCGGACACATTTGTGAAGAAGTTAAACCATCATCTATTTAATAAATTCAACAATAGTGTCAATTCAGTGTAATTGATCGAGACACAACAATGATACATCAATTCAGTAAATATAAGTGTGATAAAATTGTTTGTTTAATCTGAATACAAAGGAATTACATGTCACAGAGGGAAGAGTGGGGATTATATTAATTGTTCTTTTATTTTTCAGACATTTTTTTCCCTTAAATTGTTTAATAAATATTTTGCCTCTTCAATTCATTTTGCAAATTCACAGCTGTTTCAATAATGAAAGTTTCATCACCAGTTTTCCAATTATTTGCTTTGATTACATTATTTTCCAAAACATGTTTATTGTGGACAATCGTATGATGAAAATGGATTTCTATAAAGTCTAAAAAATGTGTTGAAATGCATTGATAGTAATAATTCCTCTAACTGGATAAAAGACCATGGAGTATTTGCCTGGGTCGACTTGCAAAATGACCCATGCCAGCACTGGCTATTATACTACATTAGTCATCGACTCCTGGGACCATGCAAGCCTTATGGTTATTCTTCTTTAAATGGAATATCATCTAATTCAAAACATTACAGAAATGTATTTATCTGACTGCCTGTGCACATAACAGTACTTGTGTATGTGTGTGTGTGTGTGTGTGTGTGTGTGTGTGTGTGTTTGTATGCCTATTTTGAGGGAGCTTTCAAGTACATATATATGTTTGCAGGTTTGCTTGTATGCATGTCTATGAGTCTGTGCATGGGTTTATGTGTTTGTCTGTGACTGTGTGTATTCATGTCTGTAAACCAATATTGGATCACCAGGTGCGAAGGTCATAATTCAGCTGCTTCGTAGTGATGCAGATAGTGTTTACAGTATCCAAGTGGTACCATTAGACATCATGTCTACAGAAATTTAGCCATTGCCTCTTGTCCAATTGATTGCTCCTCTCATCATCAACAGTGCAATCATTCTCTGTGATAGTAAAGCACAGGGGAGGGAAGAGGAGCCGGCCCTCCAAGATGGATGTGTGTTATTGTTTGTGGGATGACAGTGTGTTTCAATCAGGTCCTCTGTGCTCTAATCCCAGGTAGAGCTCTTGAAGTGCTGAGTCAGTTACTGCTTCATCGATCCATCACAGTGGGTTAGTAGTGGGCAGGTGTACTCCTCGGCTCCCAGGAGACTGAGGAAACACCTGCCCTGTACTGCTCGGGACTTCATCATCCCGCCATTCCTTTGTCTCTTTCTGCCGGGAGCTCAACGTCGGGCCACAGAAAACTGTGAAAGCAGCACTTTTGTGGTCGTTTGTTGCCCGTACACAAAAATTAGAGGAAGGGAGAGATGTTTTCCCTTGCCTCCCACACCTGCCCCCTCCCTTATTTCTCACCCAGGAAGAAGGGACATGCACTGAATGGACCGCACACAACTGCCTTGGGGCTGCACAGATCACTACAAGCACTTTAAACAGAGAGTAGGGTTGCAAAGAAATACTTTGTCCAAATCAGACAATGTCTGCATTATCAAAATGAATACTCTTTACGATAGTTGTGGCGAACAATGACTTTGGAAGTACATTGAGAGAAAGCATAGTGGTTATTATTACATCTAAGGGCAGTGTAGCAGCGAGGGGTGAGAGTCTATGTTTCTCCTGCTGCAGGCAGTCAATTAGTGCCAGAGGGAAACACAGCACTCCTCTGTTGCTCTCTGCTGAAGAGCTGTAAATAAAGGTTTTTATTACACCACACTATCTGCGTCTCTTCTCTGGACATCAATAGGCCAATACATTGGACTGTTTCCTAGCATAATCACTCCTCCCCCTTCTATTTTACATTAGCAAGAAGAAAGGTCACAGTCGCTGGTTTAAAATCACAAAAAACCTTTATTTTATTTTTACCAGAATTCATTTATTTATATGTTTATTTATTTGTACTGACTTTAGTAAAGATGTTCACACAAATACCTTGAATCTTATTACGTTGCTCATTACGAAACCTGATTGACAAACTAAACAACCCAACACACTTTATTGCTCCCACAGAGCATTCGGACAAAACCTGCAATTATTTGTCTGTACACAGGAGAAGGAGAGAGAGAGAGAGATACTCTGAGCCCTTTCTGACCTGTGGCTCATTTAAAAAGGCTTTGTCCTGGTTTTCTTGACAATATCAATATACAGTGTGATAGCCACCATGTATCAGACCGAAAGAAAAAGTCAATATTAAAACGCAAACTGCAAAGTGCATCAATGCCATGTTCCTATGAAAACTAATATGTATTAAATAACATAATAGTAACGGTGAAGGAGGAACAATCATCTATAATCATTCTCACATTAAAAGAACTTTCCAATCTAAAATGTATATAAATAAATATAGACACAAACAAAGTAAGAGAAATTTGTAGATTCAAACCAAGAGAGATTTGTATAAAACTATATACAAATATAACTACATGTAAATTACATTAGCTTAAAATAGAGTAGAAACTAAATAGAATGATAATAATTGAATTTAATTGTTTACTTTAAAGAATTAAATGCAATGTATTTATATAGTGAAGTGTATGTGAGTCCAAACCCCTGTTAATGTATTGAAAACCATATTGTTATATATAACCATTATTTTGTAACCTCTAACTTTGTCATGCAAAAATATATTTTGTCTTAAAGTCTACAATCATAAAAGTATTTATTTATTTATTTATCTATTTAATTATAATGCTAGAAAATATGGGATCATTCCCATAAAAATAAAGTTTTAATGTTTTAGAGAAGTTGTGCCATCTTCATGCAAAAGCGAAATGTAGTCCTGAGCTAAAGAAGGAAAATAGGTTTTCGTTACTTTGTAATGTTTTCACTGTAAAAAAAAAAAAAAACAACAACAACAACAACAACAACAACAAAAGATAAATGTTGTGCAATGCATTTAAATGATGTCCTCTTTCAACTCTCATGGCCTGTCTGAAAACATTTTAGTGACAGGGACAGAGAGAAAATGCAAGGCCACAATAACCATCTTTAGCTCCTGTAAATTGAATGCTTATTCTATTTATATTTAGTGTGATTTACACCCAGTTTCCTCCATGTAAGTGAACAGGAAACAGATGCTAGGAATTGTTCTTTCCCTGAATTCCTCAGAGAGAGATTCTAGTCAACACTAATGTGTGAGATTGGCTTTGTACTTGCATGCGAAAAGGTAGTAGACAGTGACTAAATTGACTCCCTGGTTTCCCTGCTCTGAATCTCCATTTCCTCAGAGTTTCCACTTGCGTATGTCCGTCTGCCCAAACCCAGGTTATGGCAGGCAGGCTTCCCTAATGGAGTCATGGAGCCAAGTCCACGCTTTCTCTGGACAAGGTCAGTCTCAACACCCCAGGCACCACAGTGGAAGATTCGGGTTTGTGAGGAGCATTAAGTTCATGAAAAATATTTTAATGACACATATGACTTGTGTCACCAAACAAGGGAATAAAACTGAAAAACATAATATTATCTGCCTCAAATCATTTAAAAGTTCAAATAAATGAACTGTATTTGCCTGGGTCTCGTTAATAAAGTCTATTTTTTGCAGTGCAGCAGCTAATAACAGTTAATAGGCCAATAATAAAAATGTGCTCCCCATAATTACATTAATTAAGTAAACAAATAGAAACAAATATAATTAAGGTTTCAAGATGATTGCAGATAATCAAGTAGTCAGACATGTGACACATGGGGAAAATAATAATTTAGTTTCGAGGAATATTGTTTGACATTTACAAGGTGAGATAATTTGAAAATAAAATGGTTCATTTTCTCGTGGACCATGGTGCCATCTAGAGGACGTTGAAAACAAAAGGACAATAAAGGCAAATATAGTCTATGGTCTATCTGGTCTGTGGATTCTTAATTCAGTTATTTGCTTTATGCAGATTGTAAAACCACAGTTTTTTATTAATATCATTATTATTATTATGCATTTTATTAAGAGTGGATTAAGTGGAAAGGAAAACCCCCTGCAGTTCTTCTATGTTTGATCCATGACACTGCCACTGCCATGTGTGTGGAGCTTTATGATATGGTGCCACCTACTGTTGGATTGCTTCCTCTATTACTGAATTCTGTGCTAAAGAACCAAATCAGAGCAGTAATCTTTTGTTATATAAACATATTAAGGCCACACAAAGGTCAAAAGATTATACAGCTGGATAAGCGAGATTATGTGCCTGTGCGTGTGCTTGTGTCCGTTTCCATAATCATCACTTTCATTCACCTGTGCCACCTGATAAGGATGAAAGGGGAAAGGTTATATTCATGTCATTCCCTCACCTCACCCATGATTTGCAGCCACTGGCTCCTCCCTCACAAAGATTTACTGTACATTAAATTTTTGCTGACATGGTACTCTTCAGTCGCTGCCTCTCAGATATATGGCAAACCATAATTTGGAGGTGTAAAATGGGTATAAAACCTATATTAATTATTTAATCGCGGTTCTAAGTGCTGCCTTTTAGTCCACACCAGGATGACATCCCCCTCTATTTCAGGGCATCATTATATCACTCATTTGTCATAGAAAAAAAATCGCAATCAAGACTGAGACTGTATAGCCTGTATGATAAATCAGAGCAAACCGAGACTTTTTTATGAGTATCATTAACTAATAATTGTATTCATTTTTTACTCCATTTGATGTAAATGAACTGCTAATTGCATTTAAATCTCAATCCTCTTGCACTGGACTGGATCTGAAGGCCTACAAGCATATGTAGCTGTGATAAATACCAAAAACTACAGTGATAAAATAGAAGCTGATGCTGATTTAGAAATAAAAAGCTTTGTCACTGGTTTCTTAACACGCTATATGAAAGGACAATGCAGTCACTACAAGCACACAAAATAGAAATGTGCCTCGAAGGATGCAGTGTGTGGGACCTGTGATATATCTTTGTGTCAGGGGGCAGTTAGGTACAAAGACTGAGGGATGTGATCAACAACCAAACAAACATGCTGTCCTGAGGTCGGGGCGAGGAGGTGTACACAGAGCATCCATCAAACTACATCTGCGAGAGGCTGATACTGTACCGTTTACTCTCATTGCACTCAGTGCAGCCTTTCTGTACAAATCTCAGATGTAGGACTTTCAATTATGAGATTATTTATCAGCCACACAGTGATTATTACTGGACCTTAGTTCATCGTGGTTACAAGTGTCTTCGGGATATGATAACTGCCGACATGAAGCACAAAATAAGGCACAATTTCCCTAAGCATCAGCTACTTATTCACTTAAAGTATCATTGATAACTAATCATTTTAAATGTGGATACATGTACAGTTTTATTGTAATTGTATAACTTATATTACTTGATTATATAGTAATAGTAAATTTCAGTATTATTATTTCAACCATACAGTTCTTCAACTTTTAGTGATTATTGAACAGTAGTGAAAATATTGCAATTTCATTACAAGGTTTTATATTAATATATATAATTATCTTTACTGATACATCAATGTGTATTCAGAATTTGTCAGTTTTTATGGTTAAGTTGGAGCTGGTTCTATCTAGTGTAGATACTGTAGTAAATCAATATACAGCAAAGTATTTGTTACATTAATCATATTTAGATTTGCATGTAAAATATGGATGTTTCAAATAATCTGAAAAGTCTGAGCAGGTACAAAACAGTTTATAAAAGAAAAGAAAAACACATCAACATGTCACTTACTGTATATTGACAAAAAAAAAACATAAGGTTATACAAGTCCAGGTAACAATTTCTCAAAAACACATTTAGAAAACCTCAGTAACAATACAATATAATGGAGACCTGTGCAAAAATGAAAGATATATTCTGTATGCATACTTTTTATTGCATGATTATAATAGTATTGCTTGTTGTAATGCTTGTTGGTATTGTAACCTCTGCTTCTGCCAACATGGATGAGAAAAAAATATCATGTATTTGGACGATCTTCTTGACCATCTGCTCTACTTCAACAACAGAGGCTCACACTGGCTTCAGATGCCATGTGTGACACTAGTCTTGCTGAACAGGTGTCGACTGCAAATGTACGTATAAAACACAGCTCTTTAATGTCAGCGGTGCCATCGCTATCCTCAAATGGTCCAAAAGGGCCCAATTTTCAAAGCGGGTGATGGTTTCGCATGATCGCGCATAGCAGGGCATTAAAATGAATAAATAAAACAATAAAAATGAGTATTACTGCATTCAATAATGTGGCTGCATACTCTGAAGTAACATTCATGTTACCTACTTAGTGTTACCTATTTAGTGGTAGTTTAAATAAGGTAAAAAT